>JAEIGF010000254.1:0-177500 GCA_018903485.1 Drosophila littoralis | reverse complement strand
CGTTTCTTATATTTTTCCTTTTTGTTGTATTTTAGTGCGCTTTTCGGCTATTGCCTCTTGGCAAATGTTTGTTTTTAACAACATTTCACGTTAGCTTCGTTTGTTCGTGTTTCGTTTGAAGTCGCCTTTGTAGCTCTTCTCAAAATTTAATTTAGCGCCTGGCACTTTGCAATTGACCTGCGTCCAGGGCCGCAGGCTGCCGCTTCAAAAATGTAGTCGTAAAAAAACCTAAAAATTCGCATTGGCAAATATCAAAAATGTGACGCAACGGAACTCAATTAGCAAAAGTTGCTGGCCAAGGCAGCTGCAGTTGGGCTCGCAGTTAAATGCAATATGATAAAGTTGTCCAAATGTTTCGCTAGCTCTGACACATGACACCGCCGCAATGGGAATGCTAAATGCACGAGAACTACGCACAGAATTTTAACACTAAATTTGGCTTTCTTCCTCTCTCTCGCTCTCCCTCTCCCCCCCTCTCTAATTTGAAAGTTACATTTACGGCCAGGCTAAATGCATAAAATTTGACTGGCCAATAACTGGCAACTTTGGTTTGCCACTCGGGAGAGCTGCACAACAAAGTCGGAGACTCTCCGAGAGCCACACGCATCAGTAGCTTCTCATTCCCCACACTGCATGCCCCGCACAATCTGAGCTCACGTACGCAACTTCAAGTTTTATAATCATCTGCCAAGTTTGCTGACCAAGTTGCCTTTCCCCCTTCTCTATCCCTCTCTCTTTCTCTGAAAGTTGGCCAAAATGCAAGCCCAGGTACATAGTAGCAAGTGCTGCAATGTACTTAAAAGTCAAAATATTGCTTGCAGTCAGATTAAGCGAATGAAAATCCGCATCAAAGAACTCGCTAGCTCAAAGCTAAAATCAATTATCAATCGCATTATTCCAAAACTATTTCAAAACTTGCTCGTTACGAAAATTGAATTGGTTTATTTTCTTTGTTGTAAAGTTAGGTATAAAAGAAGGGACATTGCAATTAAAATGGACACGTATTTACGGATTTACTTTGGTTACCTTGGTAACAACTAATACAATTTTCTACATGAGCTTGAATTTTATATTTTCGTCTCATTTTACCCGCTTTAATATACACTCAACATTAAGGGTTCGAAGCCCAGAAAAGTCGGAAGACAAACTTCATTAATCTATCCACATATTAATGACTTTTATAATTTAGCCCTCTACATATTAAGCTCATAAATCCAACATAAATTTAAATTCAAATGTCTTTCACGATAATAATGTCAATACTTACCAATATAATCAGGTCTTTTTCCAAATTTCTCAGTGCACTGAGAAATCTTTTACTATTTTATATCCTTTCATATATTGCGACAGTGCAAACTAATATTTATTGCCATTAAACCTAAAGACATACTAACACAGTACTACTGAGCGTATGTGAACTTAAAACCGAAAGGTTCTAAGCTACGCCTGCTCGCTTAGAGTGTGAAAAAGCACCTGTGTGCGTGGAGTACGTGAGCTGAGAACTGAACATGCAATTTGGACATATAATGGGTTAAGAAAATAGAGATATTCTAAGCTGAATTGAAATAATCGGAAAAATTATGAAACGCTGATTAGCAAATTGATAAACAAGTTCTCGCTCAGTTTAATGAGTGCCGCACTATTCGATTCTCCTAATAACTTCTTAATAAGTGAGTGGAAAACAGTTTCTTTTAGTTTCAGTTTCTTTTAGTTAAAGTCTAATTCGTTAAAGAGTTTGGTAAGAGTTATTAAAGTCGTTTGCACACATGTGATTCATCTCGGAACTGCCATGACAATCGCCTCTCTATGCAATTCTCATGAGCTCAAATGCTGTCAAACGAGTGAACTAGTGAGTTATTAAGCTGTTTGTATGAAAGTCTTTCGCTTCTACAACACTTTTTTTTTTGCAACACAACAATAACTCAGCTCCACCTACAGCATTTGTCGAATTCCAGCCTAATTGTAATCATTAGCCCAACAAAAAGAAGGCATTTACAAATTGTCGACAAATTTGTGCAACTTTAAGGCAGTTGTTGACACCTCGTCTTGTTTAGGCTCGGTCGTATCCGTGAGTTAAGCTGGTGCTGCTTGGATTGGGGCCGGCGGGCTCTGTCTGCAATGCTGGCTAATAAATCATTGAGACTTGACACGAAAATTGGCTTAAATGCGTTAGCATTATGGCCAAAATCAACAGCCGACGTCCAGGCGGCTGCGACTAAGCAAGCGCCTGCGGCCTCAGATGAGATGAGATGAGAAGATGTGCGTCTGTCGCAGCAGGTGTGTCGCTTCTCAAAGGCGGCGCCACAAGATGCGTAAATTAATATGCTCGTGTACTTAGCAAAGGAAAACTCACAGCTCGCAGCTTGCAGCACACGGCTCGCAACGGCCCCCGAATGAGACGCCCTATGGCTTTTTTCCAAGGGATCTTTATTGTTTTTGTTCCATAATTTCAGTGCGTACTCGTATATTTTCATTTGTTTGCCCACATTTCTCAGTATTTTTCAATGTCTTAAAGTTTTCTATTTTCATTTTCAGCTATGAGCGCCAAAATGGGCTGGGAAGCACGAAATTTAAGGCATATTTCTTGGCGCGTTGCCGCTAGAAAAATGGCATAATAAATAAATCTACTTTGAATTAGCGCCATTTACTTTACATTTATTTTTGCCGCCGTGCAATTTATGGCGTTCAACGTTTCAAAGATTTTCTTTTTCTGCCGATTTTCCTCTCCCTGTTGTTGCTGTTGTTGCTGTTCCCCCAATTTCGGCGCGTGCTTTTTGGCTAATGAAGTTTTGGGGTTTGGCCCAGCGACAGTCTCAAGCCGAGTGTCCTGTCCCCAAAAGGTGAGCGCAATCAAGTGGTAAACAGAAATAGCTCAATTTGACGCATGTTCATAAGCTTTTGCGGACTTAATGATAGGTAAATGAAAAATGTATATTGGCAGGCGTTTGGGTGTGCGCCGCCCTCCCTATAAATTTAGGCATAAAAGCTTTTTATTTTAATTTTTAATGAAACAAATTCAAGTAGCTTGAAATTCAATTTAATGCACAAGCATCTGTCCGCTTGATCAAGAATAATTTTTTTATAAACCTGGACTGCATGACTATCTTATAATTAAAAAAATTATTATCTATGTGTGCAGAAATTATTTAAAATATTTAAAAATGTATGTAAGCGAGAATAGGGTATATATATTTTTATTCAGGACAAGGAACGGAGTCGATTTAATCATGTCCGTCTGTGCTTTGATCTCAAGACCTACAAAAGTTGCAACTGACATATTTTAAATTTGATTGCGACTATGTCATAAGCAAAACGAGGCTTTAAATTTTTCCATATCTCTGCTCATTTACTAATACCCATAAATGTCGATAGACATGGTTTACTAAGCATAACTCAAGAATTCGTGTATATACCCTCCCAAGTGGGGAAAATATATAATTTTGAAGTGAGACCCTTGCATATAATTTCTTATTCGATATATCCGCTTAATATAATAATATTCAAAAATACCGTTAGACATGGTTTCTTTGAGATACTAGCAAAAATTGAAAAAAAAGAAGTATTTTAAATTTTGAGACTTGTTTATAATGTCTCTTTCGATATATCCGCTCATTTAATATATATAATATATCCCCCTTGCCACATTTAAACACTGTTAACTACATAAAGATCGGACTATAAATACCGAAGTTAATCAAGAATGCATTTGTCATACATTTTCAAGCCAATGTCCGTCCGACCTATTGTTGCAGGCGGCAGGTCATGCGCTCATATTTGCCTACAATTGACCAACAATGTGAAATGTTTTATTTATATTCCTTAATACTCGTTTTCCTAATACAAAAGATATGTTGCCCTTTAGACGTTGTGTAGCTCAAATATATTTGTATTATTTGCAGTCAAATATCCCGAAGGTAATTGAGTATTTCAAAGGCAGAAGAAGTGCCTGCCAAAGTTTACTTTGTCACATTCACATTCCAATTTCTATGCCCCCTCGCCCAGCCCTCTCTCTCCTAGCTCTCTGACTCACCCCCTTTCTCTGCCCGTGTCTATCCGAGCGGTTGCTATTGATTTTCAGTGCCATTTACTCGGCCACCTTGGCATATATTTTGCCTAGTTTTTCGGTACGATGACAGCAAAAAATAAAGGAGAAAAAATGAAGTTATTTATAAGGCGCAAAGGCCTTGGAATCTAAACGGGTGCGTGCAGAGACAGTGTGAATAGACCAAATGAATTGGAATTTGCCAGTTGCCAGTTGCTAGTTGAGGAAGTTGGAATTGAATGGCAAATAGCAACATTGTCATAAGAAAAAGTAAGAAATACGAAATGCGTAGCAGAAGACAGCCAAATGAATGGCCAAATGGTAAAGCAATGCAAGCTCGGGCCAAAGCCAACGCCAAAGCCAAAGCCAAAGCCAAGTGAAATGAAACAAATTTTCAATTAATTTTCATGCTCAACAATTCGGCACTGTTTGCATTTTAATAAACGCAAAACACATGCTAACTGCCAGTAGGTTTAGCAGTTGGGTGGGGGGGGCACAACAATAAGGCGTTCGGATGGGAGGAGAGAGGGATTTGCATTTGCAGTGAAACGGGGGAAATGACTTTGTGCAAATGTCACAGCTGCCTGGCAAGGCAAATACATTTTGCGGTTCCAGCAGCAACGCACAAAAGTATGCAATAAATTCGATGCCAGCAAGGGTTGCAAACGAGCACAGAGTAAGGGCTTGGCTTTTCCAGGGTGTACGCTGCCAAACATCAAATACAGCAGCAGCAAAATCTTTAGCTGATGTTCAAGTTGGGCAACAACTTTGCGCTCGACTTGCCTCAGTTCAGCCTGTTTGTAATATTTTGTGTTGCATAGTTGCAACAACCCACTGCGAGCTGCCGCCCTCCCTTCACACTCACCCTGACTGTCATGTAACGGAGCTGCCTGCTGGCTCATGTGCAGGCATAGAAAATGCATTCAAAAGGGCCACAAATGTTGCCAGCGAATGCTACGTGCCACCTCAACCAGACAGCTCGCCACACACAGCTCCTCCGCCGACTAACGAAAGAGCTGTGAAATTTTTCGCCCAATTTTCTATATTTTTTTTCTCCTTCTTTCGCATTCTTTTCCCTGGCCTGCCATGACGTGATTTAGCAGCCAAGCTCGACGTGACCGTGAAAATGGGGCAGCCCATCATAAAAAAGAAAACCTCACTTCGTGCTGCAGCTAACCGGCCGCCAATTGAGATGCTGCACGGCCAGACTTTACGTCGAGCTAGACAAGAAAAGACTTATATAAACGTAGTTGGGCTGCATTTTACTATCGTATTTACCATCATGAAAAGTCCGTGCAACCCGGCAAAAGTTGAGCTTATCCACAGCCCCACGAACGGACAAATATCGTTCAATAGGACGAGACGACTTGTTTACGAAATCAACTCTTACTATGAATCATAGAAAACAAATCAAGGAAGTGTAAGATCAAATATTTTAGCACTATTTAATATCATAACTGAATAAATATAAGAAGTATTAATTGGCATCGGCTTATATATTTATTATAGCAATAATAAAAAAATAATACTAAGATTAATAAATATTTAAAATTAAAAAGATAAATGGTAAAGGAAAACAAGAGTTAAAAGAATTAAAAAATACTCAAATATTTAAAGAAAATAAAACATATATTCGTATGTACATATAATAAAAGTCTCGACTAACTATTATTTAAAATAATAAATATAAATTTTAAAATGTAAAAGTTTTGAATAAAGACTTACGTAATTTTGTATATTAGGATATATTAATATAAATAAGGTCTTTAATAAATTAATAACAAAATTTAAAAAATTAAATTAATTTATATAAAGATACATAACTATATTTAACATTATATTAATGTCTTGAATGTTTTGTTTAAAATTAAGTTATGTATTTAAAGCTAAATTATTATATATAAATAAAAAAAAATAAAAAAATACTTATATATACATATATGTATATCTATATATCTATAAATATATTAAAAAATCAAATAATATATAGATATAAATATTTTCTATAGCATTCATACTATACTAGTTAACAAATTTCAAATCTGTGTATCCATGAAATTATTCATGAACCTGATTCTAATTGAGAGAATAGTTTTCACAGAAGAGGACAGAAGGCAATTATTAAGTTAATGATCAAATGCATATATAATCTTAAAAATGTTAAAAATTAGTACGTCAGAGCTAGTCAAATATGCTTCGACTGCGGATGATATATATATATATATATATATATATATATTATCCACATTTACGTACTCATGATATGCTTGGCAACGTTCTAAAAGAAAATAAATAATTCAATTTCTTTGCAAAACTTCCAAAAAAATCATTATTCAAACAATTTGCATTAATTAACAGAACTAAAACATCTGGCTAGATTCAAAGCAATATCCAAATCTCTCTCTTCTCTGTCTCTCTCTCTTTTTCTCTTTCTCTATCTCTCTCTCTCGCTTAGCTACCAATTCAATTTTTGTTTATTGCGAAATCAGTTAGCTTTTAAATCAATAATACCAGCTAATCCCCTTGTAACCAATAAAAAATGCTAATCACAAAGCGCAGCCAACCTTGAAGTGCTGCCCTTTTAATACCCCCGCCCCCTCTCCCCACCACGCAACCAACAGCCCCCTGAATTTGCATATTCTAAACAAGTAACGCATAAACGTAAATCCATTGGCACATTAACCCATTTGGCAGCATTTACTAAATATTTGATGATGCGTGCAGTGCATTGCATTTCACCTGTCTGGGTAATATACGAGCACACAAGCGCCCCACCCACCCCCTTGCAGGCCCCACCACACCACCCCTTGGCCGCTACGGTTTATTGATTTCATATAGCTGGCAGCTTCATTTGCAGCTGCTGCAGAAAAGTCGAATTGCGCATTTTGTGCAACTTCATTTTGCGGTCGCGAAAATTACAAGCTGCTCGTAAAGATGGTGCCAAATAAATGCGCTTCGAAAAAAATATTGGAAAAATGCACGAAACGAACAGTTTAGTCGGAAGACCCGAGCTCCCCAATATACCCATATAGCTCGGTCCAACCCTCGCCTTGCGCACTTACCTCTACAGCCAAATAATTTTGGCTGTGTTAAGGTATGTGCGCGTGTGTGTGTGTGTGTGTGCGTGTGTGTGCGTGTGTGTGCGTGTGTGTGTGTGTGGTTTTTGGTTTTCGGGCGGTTGCTGTGCAACCTGTTTATCTGTTTATATTGATGTGACCTGCTCAATGCTCTAACCGCAAATTGAATTTCCACCAGAGCCAAGCGAGCTAAAATTAACTACGTATTACCTGTAAATGTAACTTTTTAACACCCTTTCTCCCTCTCTCTTTCTCTCCCTTTCGCCATCGGCAACGTGCGTACCCAAAGCGGAAATGCAAAATCACGAGGAGCTGCTGGAAGACATACGCGAGGACACGGTCGTCAATGTAATACCAGAGAAAGGTAATACTATTTGCAATTCACACGGTCACGCCCACCTCCTACATTTCTCCTCAAATATATATATCTAAATATTTTTATCTTGACTATATATATATATGCCCTAGCAAATACTTGCGGATGTTTGATTAACTTTTTCTTGCGCAAACGTTCCTCGTGGCTTCAAAACAATTGAAAACTATTTAATTATAATCGTACGTAAATTAAGCAAATTCAGTTACACATATATTATATTGATAATACTTAATATGAATTTTACAAATACAGTTGAAATTTGTTTAAAATAAAATTTATAAGATATAAAAAAAAACTTATAAATTCTTACATAACTTTAATAGTTTAATATTTTAATCTTTTGGTTAAAAAACGTTTAAACATATAATTAATGTCAGGAGTCTTTTTTTTGGTTTGGCCATAGGAACAGTCGATTACAAATCAAGCTTTTTTTGAATGCAAAACATTTTTGATTTTTAATATATCTTGCGGAAATTGTCTTCTTATTACTTATAACAAATATAATATATATTAAAGGTTTTGGCGACCTTTGCATGATATAAATATATTTATTTTATAGATGGTTCTATGGGAAAGTCAAAATAAAGCCTTTCTTTTTTATTTTACCCAGTTTTTCTTTCTTAATTAAGCTTATTGTATCGTTAAGAAAGAAAAGTATTTATTTTAATTAAAAAAAAAAAAAAAAAATTTAGCTGTTGGGATTTCATTGACCAGTTTTTCATTTGTTTTAAAGACTTTTGTTTTTGTGCTTTTGCTACAATTGTTGATGCTTGAATAATTCAAAAATAATAAAAGCACAAACAAAATCAAGACCAAAAACCAGCCAAATCAAAAATGTTATATAATACAAACATTTTAATTTTATTTATAAAAGAAAATTCTTTTAATGCTTTTTCCTTGGCTACTCCCAATTTGATTTATTTCTGTTTTTTATTCAATCTTTTCGACCTGGTCGCACAGTCTTGAATTTTGTTGACAGCGATTGTGTTGACTATTAAAAAATTAAATAAATAATTATATAAAATGATTAAATAACGGATAGTTAAACAATAAATTAAATAATTAAATAATTGATTACTCGAAATTTAATAAATAATTGAAGCACAAGCAAAAACAAGGCAAGGAGCCAGCCAAATAAATATTCCTATGCCCACATATATATTGACTCATTTTGGCTACTCCCAATTTTTTATTTCTTGCTAGGGCATTCACTCTTCGCTATGATCGTGCACACCTTTTGCTGCGTGCTGTCCGTATCGTGTTACGTTATCTTAAGCATCACGTGCTCTGCTCACTTCTGGCAACCCCCCTCTAGCTCCCCCTGACCCCATCGCGAGGCGCCATTAAGTCAGTCGTTCGGTCGTGAGTCGGTGTCGTGTCTTTAGTCGCTGTTGTCGCAGCATTTTTTCTCGCTTTTAAATTTTATTTATTGTAAATTGTATTTGAAACGTGCTGAGGTTCCATTTCTGCCTGGCTCTGCCCCCTGCTCGCTGCCACACCCCCCTGGCCGAGGCACCAAACGGACCAAAAATGCTCAAGCTAAATCTGCCCTTGGCGTGTGTGTGTGTGTACGTGTGTGTGTGCATGCGTGTGTGTGTGCATGCGTGTGTGTGTGTGTGTGTGTGTGTCGTACAACATAATAGAGTTGTTTAGCATTTAAATAGCGCCATTTGCCGGCTGTTGCTGTTGTTGTTGCGCTTATTAAGTTGAAATGCCGCGTCGAGTTGACTTAATAAAGTGAGCTTAAAGTTGAATTGTGCGGAAGGAGAAAGTAAGTCGGAAATGCGCCTAGAGTGTGCTTCTGAATGGACGTCTTGAGAATGCGGCCTAAAAACCACTCAGCGATAAGCCAAAGTGGTTGCATAATTGTGTTTTATAATAACAAAAATAAAAACTGATGTGATACGAGTAGCTAAATGAAAACAAATGTACGCGATATAAATGGTAGAAAAAAAAATGCACATTTGCCATCAATAATTTATGATAAAGTAAGTTAAGGAAGTCTTTTTTCTTTTCATATCAGAAGCAACTGAAAATGTGTTTCACTCTAACAAATAATTTAAGTTTTCTTTACATATCTTTAATGCTCTGTATTTTATAAGTCATTCTTCAAAAAAAGCTAAAGGCAAACTGAATTATAGATTGTATTTTGTCCGACCTTGAAGAATTTTTGATATCTGTATGGCATAAGAGTATTTTAATAAAAATAAGAATAATTTATAATTAATTCAGGTGAAAATATTCTATTTTCTTTAAGTGCTCTCATTAAGATATGAAAAACGAAATGCAATCTGACTTAGGGACGAATTCCGGAACCAAGATAAGATTTAGTCTTCGTAAACTAAAATCATAATCAACTAATCGTAATAAACTAATTTCTTGCTTACAATTCTTAGGATGCTCAGAAAATAATTGAGTACTCATTAGTTTGACTCCTTTTTAAACAATATTCATTAATTTCTTACTTTAAATACTTAAGCATGTTCTGGGCTTAATCGAGTACTCATTAATACCTCTACAAATTATCCGCATATAATTTAAATTATTTTGGTTTTAACGGTTAGTGAAATCTGTATATAGATATACAATCTGTATTGCTTAAAGGCTTATTGTGGTGTATTACTGGAAGCCCAACACGCATAAATCCCCATAAAATGCACTTTTCACCAAGCAAGATTACAATTACAAATGTGGCCAAAGCCCAGGCCTTACATATAGCTTAAACAAATGCCGAGCTACTTACTTTCCAAAAACTCTGAGCAGCTAAGCCAGTTCAAACCTCACACAAACACAAGCACAGAGACAAACTCAACTCAAACACAAAAGAACCACAACAAATAGCCAGCCCTTGGGGGAGGTAGCTCAAAAACGATTTGCTTTATTCGCATATATCATAAGCATTATGTTTAAGTACAGAGACGCGAGGGATATGCGTTCAGGATGTGCAATAAATCCACTCAAGGCAGAAGACATATGCACATTAAATCCTAATTTCATGTGCCCATAAATCCACTAAACAATCACACCCAAGCCTACCCGGAATGATGTGCCACAAAACAAAATATGTAACGAATTTGCGAATTTGCACATATTTACACACGAACGCGCCGAAAAGTATGCCATAAAAATACACGCAACACGCAGGGGTGAGGGCAGATATATAACGATTGAGAGGGGAGCGGGGGGCAGGCAACTAGGCAGGCAGGCAGGCTGGCACATATCAATATAAACGGAGCCAAATCAAATGAGTTGGCAAAAGGCAACACAGACTGCCGTTAAACGAAGGGCAGCGCAAAAGAGACAGCAAAAAGCGAGCGAGAGCAAGCAGCGCGCGCGGGAGCTCGCCAGGGGTGCTCAGGACAGTCTGTGGCAAATTTTTATTGACGCGACAGGAGCTGGGTAATCGAGCTTATTAACAGGCACAAGCACAGCTACGGCTGAAAGCGGCGAAATTGTCGTGCCCAGCACTTAAGCACACTTAGACTCCCCCCTTTGCCATTATTATTATCTAGTGGAGCATACTTCAGGGCGCACAAACAGAAGCGATTAGTAAATAGAAACCGAAGCGTGGATGCTCTTTCGCAAGGGAGCAGGCTATTTGGCTGAAAAAAGTCTTTTAGGCCGGAGAAAAAGATTGTTAATTCAAATATGGCCTGATTTGACTAGCTTTATTCAGCCAAGTACTCTTTCCAAATGCTTTGTTAGCAAGTTAGGCTTCGAATTTAGTAACAGCTTTGTTCCACACATTTTAATAGATTCATATTTAAATATTAAAATTCCCTTCGTTTTTCGTTGAAAGTTCCATTTGGTATGTTTGTCACAAATATTTAAACCTTATGTGTGAAAATGAGACTGAAATGTTGTGTGAGCGAAAAAGTCTGCTCTTAACTATTAATGAGTAATAGGCATAGTAATAAGTAATAAATAAATAATGTTTTAAATCTTAAAGCAAATACTTGACACTCCCAAAGATGAGTAATATTCACTGGTGCATCATCAATTATAATTGAATACCTAAAATACCTAAATAGTTGGCTATAAAGCTCAATAGATGTCAATAGTTAAGTAGTAGTTTTTATTTCTTAGTTTAACTTTAAGAAAACGTCTTCTTTCTTTTCACACTATCGACAGATTATAGCCACATTTCACAATCATCTTCTTATCGATAGCTATTAATAATTAACATAGATATCAACACAATTAAGTAGATAGGGTCTCAAACTATAGCCTTATCCTATTACAAATGCATTATTAATAAACTCTCACTTGATACTCATTACATTCTATATACCCCTTCAGAGCTTAGTGTATAATAAGCGGCGCAGAACGTATTTAGACAGAGATTAGACGACAATCCGCAACATGGCAGCACACTAAACACACCCACACCCACACACACACGCACACATGCAAACAAACAAGTGAATAACACACAAAGCTATTGTCAGTGTTGAGCAATGCCATACTTTTGCGCTGTTTACCCCTTGCAAGTGAGATTTAAGACCACATCAATACACATCAAAAAGCATGCTCGTCGCGAATACGCGCCTCCTGCCGCCTCTCCTCCCGTCTCGCCACTCTCTCTCTCTCTCTCTGTCTCTTTCTCTCTTTGCTTATCACATTGTTTACGCATTTTGAGTACAAGATTGTTATGTGTTGATTTGCTTTAACTGACGCGTGCCCCGCATATAAGAAAGCATCCCCAGCCGACGGCTCCTTTTTGTTTGTTTGCGTTTTTTTTTATGTTTTTGTTTTCATAACATTCACGGGGCGTATGCGTAACGCCAACTTTGTTGAGGTCTCCTTGGCATGTCAGCGACACACACACACACACACAAGTGTATGTGCAGGTGTGTGCGTGTGTGTAGGCAAACTTTTAAACGCCGCCTCTGAAAGCCACAAATCTGTTGCATACTTGCGGGCGCGCATTTAAAGTCAACCCGCGCATTGTCCGCATCGCTGGGCATTCGAGCGCCGAAGCATTGATTGACTGACTGCCTCTGCGGACAGGCAGACAACAGCGTCTAGCTAGAAGAGAGAATGACTCGCGGGACTGGGAACAGTTTTCTGGGAAATATTCAAGAATGTGGCCTTATCTGTGTACTGAATACGACTTGTTATTCTCAATGGGTTTAAAGCTGTTCGTTCAGTGGTTGGCAATGAATGTTTCGCTTGAGTATTTGCAGAACAATGTGAATAAGACAGAAGTACTCAAAATGTATTCAAATATATGCATATTAATGGGTACACCTTTTGGTTCCCCAATTTCTCAGAAGTAAACAATTTAATTCAAGACATAAAAGGCTCAAAGTTCTCTGAATCTCTTTATTTGGATATAAAAGAAAATATTTTAAATAATTCCTTTTTGTGTAATTACGCGTTGAATTTCTAGTGTCATTTTTCTCGCATCATTTTTGCATATCCACCCCCACAACTCCGCCCTTTGACTATCAAAACCCAACTAAATTCGATGCTGTCCACGCATCAGCGTTTGGCCATATTTCTTTTATATTTTTATTGCAAAAACAAAAATAGCGTCAAAGCGGACGGGCCCAGTAGATAAACGAAGCACCGCGAAAAAAACACGTTAAATTTCATTAGCTGGCGGTGACCAACTGGAAGATGCCCTGTAACTTCTTTTAATATATGCCTTTTAAACACATGTACATATATGCAACAATAAAACATCTGCGGATACACACACACTTTCTGCAATGACTATCGTCCGGCTTTAGAATATACATACAAATGGGTACAGTACAGTACAAATTGGGGACCCAGCCATCGACGAGGACGCCCCTTTCGTTTATGTCGACCTTCTGGCCATTTCTGTTTGCCTGGTATTTTAGCAGAATTTCAGAAAAACCGCGGCAGCCGGCGGCCTTTAACGGTCAGATTTTTAATGACCGTTGATTTTTTAAATTGTTGCAATCCCATATCCCTTGGGAGTAAAAACAAAAATTTGTTTAATAATTTTAAGTTAGTTATTTATTTTTATTTTTGTTAAAATTAACAAATTGTATTAAAACATGTTTTTTCGATTTGAACTAAAAATGTCTATATTTGGCTTAATAAATATCCGCACCTGGAAGAAGAAGTTTCCTTAGATCCGTAAAAGTCCTTAAAATCCTTAGAGTCCTTGAATCCTTTAATCTGAAAAGATAAAAATTCATTTGAATAAAAAAGTAAGTACGTGGATATTAGGGGTATTTTGAGGAAAGAAATGGCAATAACTCGGCCATACCCTTGCAGATTTCCAAAGGACATGATGCGTTAGAATCGTGAGGATCAACTGCATAGATCTGCATTAAAACATTATGGCGTCATCTAAGAATCTTGGACTTGCTAAGATTTATCGCGATGCTCTAGGAAATAGCCTGAAAACAAAATCTTTTATATCTTGAGAACTACAAGGACGATTTGGATGTCCTTTGGTCATTGTGCAGTCTTAGTTAATAAAATTGGGATGAGTCGGGACTCGTCGGGATACGCAAGGATATGGCCGAGCTATATGCTTATTTGTTTGTACAACCAGGTCCTTAATTCTCAGCTGTTTTTTTTACTTGCGTCCTTCTTATATTATATTTTAAATTTGAAAAATATTTATTTTTGGTTGCATATAACTCGGCCATATTCTTGCGGATTTTAAAAGGAAATGTTGCGTTAGGATCGTAGGGATGAAGCAAATCGAGGTGCATATATAAACAATGCAATGAACTGCTAATTTGTTGTTTAACCAAATGCAAATATTATTGAATTTGGTCAAATTTTACAACGCAAATTTTGTAATGACAATAAAATCAATTTGAATTTGTTAAGAGATACGATCCGGACAATATAACAAAATGTCACGATGACTAACATAGTCAAACTAACTCGCACAGCGGACGGAACAGCGCACAGAAAAAAAGCAACAAATTCTCAAAAGATGAATTCCTACATAAGCAACGACAAATATTTAGCGATACCCTCAGCATACACTTGTTTGTATGTGTGTGTGTAATGCGTTACCTACTTATGCTCGCGTGCAGCTGCTCATGGGCTATCTACCTTTGAATTACGTTCTCACTCATACAAAAATTCTCTTGTGTTATAGAGAGCTAACTTTCTGTGCGCCCATTTTTTTGTCCGCTTTGCGCACTCGGAACTTGATTCTCTGCGAGTTAAAACCCAGTAGCCAATTGAACTGTTAAACTGGCGAAACTGACGATCATGAGAGGCACTCAACGGTGTCTGATTTATCAAACTGAGAGCGAAGTGTACAGAAACACGGAGGGTAGTTTGAATGTAAGCAATCGCACACACATATACACGCATGAAAAAATATATGTATATACCTGTCCCGCTTGTCAGAATGAAAAACTTAACTTAAATTGTATGACGCGCTTTTATCACTAACAGAGGTTAACGTAAGTGCAGCTTTGTTGCTGTTAAGCAGCTGTAAGGAGCGAGCACTGGACATGATATGTTCAGATCAGCACTCTTGCTGTTAGGCAGCTGTAAGGAGCGCTAACAGTTGAAATGTTATGTTAAGATCAAGATTAAGCAGGTCAAAGCGGCTGTTGGTTTAATTCGTTCTTACCTGTGAGCAAGGCTCACTATTTTTTGTTTGTTTTAATGCAGTTGTTAGTCGCATTATCTAAGAATTGAGGCTCTTAGCTTAAATATTAATACAAAGTTAAGCTCCCCTATTCTAAGATAAGTTAAACTTAGTGTATTTTCAATATGAAAACTTTTGAAACGTGTGCTTATCAGTTTAATCCAATGAAAGGTATATACAGAGGTTTCAATAATCAAATTTAAGAAACACTCTGATATGTACCTTGTTTCAGATTAGATTGTTGTCATGCCAATCCATACATTAAACTCCCATTTCTTTGTTCACATTTCAGATCTGCCCAAGTTTGGAGAACTCTTACAGAATGTCACCGTGCCAGTCGGTCGAGAGGCTGTGCTCCAATGTGTTGTCGACAATCTGCAAACGTATAAGGTAAATCCGAGCCCCACTCGAATATCTTTCAATATGTCTGGGCAGTGGGCGTGTCTGTTGTTAGTTTGGCAAGCGGGAACAATTAGAAGAGCGGCGCCCATCGCCAGGTGTTGCGCCTAATGGAAATTGCTGGCGGCGCTGTCATTTCAAACAGTTTACACTTCATCAAATAAAACGTGGCATAGTTTCAGGTGCCACGCCTCAAAAACTCTTTGTGCGTGTGCGTGTGCGTGTGTCTGTGTGCGTGTCCTCTCGTTAAACGCATAATGCGTGCGCCATTTGTGTTGACCCTTTTTGTAAGGGGTTTTTTTGCTCTCGGTTCCAGTTACGCTCCCTCGCCGACAACTGGGCACGTTTCAAGCCCCTTGGGCGCCACTTTGATTTCGTGACCCGCTGGGTGAGGGCCACAAAAAAAACGCTGCCCAATGAATTGCCGAAATGAAAATGGCAAACGGTCGGCCACAAATTTGTGTTAGTCAGCTTTTAGGCCCAGTTTTGGTAAATGGCAAGGTAAATGGACCTGGTGAAAGCGCACGCAACAAATTGATAATCTCCCTTCGGCTCCTTGATGATATCGTTGGGCAGCCCACCATTGAAATTGTAAATGTGCTGCCTATCATGCTGCTAATTCTAAATATGATGTTCCTCCACAATGGTCCGTTGCATTTGAGCGTACAAATTGAAAGCTAGTGAATTGATGTCTGACCATATGTAAAGTAGACAACAATTTCTCTACCTTATAATTTGAGGCGCTCCATTTTTGTGTGTGTGTGTAACTTTGATTGGTTAATTCACTGGAAAATGAAACAATCAATACATTTTATTTAGTCTTAAAGTGATTTTCGGTACTCAATATGTATAATTTTGCTCATATATATACTCCAGACTGTATGGCACATGTAAATTAAACAAAAAACGAATTGCAACTTCTTAAAAATAATAAATGCAGCGTAAAGCATAGCATTAGCCTCCCCCCTCAGCCCGACACACTTTAAGGCCTGTATGCAGTTCTTACATCAGCTCCTATACTTTTACACATTAGCCAAAACGTTGGCCGCCTTTTGGCGACATTTTGTGTCTTTGGGCTAATAAATGAGCTCAGGCCACGCTAGCTCAACATTAACATTGTGCCCAAATTGTCGGGCGCTTTAGTTTTATAATTTGTACACACATAAGTAAGCCCGAAGTAAACTAAATGTATTTTCCTTTTTTTTTTTCAACAATATTTCCTTTGTGCAGATTGCGTGGCTACGTGTCGATACACAAACGATTTTAACGATACAAAATCACGTCATAACCAAAAATCATCGCATGAGCATTACTCATGCCGAGAAACGTGCTTGGATATTGCGTATACGTGATGTTAAGGAGTCCGACAAAGGATGGTACTGTATAAAAACCTATCAAGTTAACCACGCTTTAATATTGACAGGCATTTTGTTGTTTTATTGTTACTAGCGAAAAAAAACTCATTTTTTATGTTGATTTGAAAATAAACATACTTAAATGTGAATATTTTATTTCGTTCCTAAATTATTTTGATTCTTTATTATAATATAATATTATTTTCAAAATTCTTTTTTTATGTTATTTAATATTTATACCTTAACTGCCAATGCAATAAGCCAAATATTTTATTTAAATACTCCGATTTATTTATTCATTATTTATTATTTTATTTCATTTTAATATCTCTTTTTTTTCTCTTTTTAAGTTTTATGACATTTCTTTTTAAATTTAAAAGCTTTTTTTATTTAATCTTCCCTGTTCATTGCTTGGAAATTCCTAGTTTTTATTTTCACAACAGAATGCTCTTTACGATTATGTTTATTTCATATTTATGCTGGCCTTTGGCCATAAAACGCTCTCACGCATGCTTTTGTAGTGCGCTGCTGAGTTTTAGTTCTTGTTTCATTTTACAACATAAGCCCTAGATAAGGAAAATCGTCTCACATGAAAATATTTACAACCCGCAGGTACATGTGCCAAATAAACACGGACCCGATGAAAAGTCAAGTCGGCTATTTGGATGTTGTCGGTGGGTAAACAAAATAAAATAAATTCCTGTGTGTAATTTTAGTTTTTTAACTCCAGCCCAAAGCAGCTAGTTAAGTTGTTTTTATACCCTTTGCGGAGAGTATTACAGTTTTGTCACGAAATGTGTAACGCATAGAAGCGGCTCGATCAAGTATATTCTTGATAAGTACTCACAGCCGTGGTTATATTGCCTTAAACATATGTTATCTATATATAACAATTCAATATTAGTAAAATTGAGAAATGATTGGGAGAATTTAACCTTCAAGTGGAGGAAAATCAGTCGAAATTTGCATACAAAGCATCAAAAAGAATGCACACATAACTGAGCGTCGGACTAGCAAGCGGGAAATGGTTGGTTCAAATCCAACATTTTAAAATTTGTTGTATTTGTTTATTTTATAAGCGATTATTATTGAAGAAAAAACAATAATAATATATTTTAAAAATACAATAATTCAAATGAATGTCGTAAAGACAAAAGTCCAAATATATATTTTGTAAATATTTCAATTAGAAAATATGCATGAGGATAGAGGCCAAAATATATATATATATTTTTTTTTGTAATAGAAAATACATATAAACGGGAGAGGGGAACTTGAGGGGCTTTTGTTAGCGAAACTTCTTCCTGGAATATGCAAATGTGGTTTCTATAAGAACAATCGTTCCAAAAACCGTAGCCACATGTCTGCAAGGGTATTTACTTGTCGGCGATAGTCCTTCATTCTTGTTATGTCTATGTTTGTTTATTGAACTCTGCTTTTTCAAAAACCCATATAGCTTTTGCAATTACGCGTACATTAACTTTTGTAAGCGAGTGTGAGTCTGAAATGAATTGTAATTTGTCTTGGCTGCGGCTGGGCGGTCAGCGAGTCGATCAACTGACGCCCACGACTTGTATTGCATTTTGCAGCTGATAGTTTTTTTTTTTTTACAAATTGCGCTAATTGCTCAGCCAAGTGGCGAGTGGTAGGTGGCAAGTGGCAAATGGTCTATTTAGGTGTTTCAATCGGGCCGGAAAAGTTGTGCACAACTTCTCTAACAACTGGCGATTGAGTCTAATTGCTGCGGCTGGCAACTGTGTTTCGAGGGGCGTTTGTTAGCGAGCTCTCTCTTCTCGCTGAAAACTATTGGCTAATTGAGTTAGCCAGCTCTTTAAGCTGAGCATGGGGGCGTTTTTAAAGCTGGCTTACTTTTCACTTAGCCAGCACATTAGTTTCTCGCCCTCTCTATTTTTTTTAGCTGGATTGAGACAATGAACAGCTAGAAAGCACCTGGTCAGCCAAAGTGTAAGGTAATGAAACAATTTACATGCTACGTGCGCCTCGCTGCATACGCCCGCGCGCCCCGCAGCTGCCGCTATGTGTGTTCATTTCCATGTCCGTGCGCCCACGTTAATTATTCAGCTGGCGTACAAAAACCTCAGAGGAGACAAGCCCAGCGTAGGATCCCAGACAGATTTTAAATGAATATGCCGCCCCCAAGGCTTGGTTCGGTTTTTGGTTTGGCTCGGTTCCGGCTTCAAGTTGGCCGCTCGCCGGCGTTCTCATTTTCAGCCCCAAAACCGCGGCATTTTACTACGGTCGTAAGTAACCACTTTGGTTGATTGTGTTTTCATTGATGTCGAAATTCATTACGGCCGCCTACACTGCGCCAAATGTGTATGCCTGCTCGGCAATATGCACAAGTCGCCTCCAACCACTTTCGTGCAGTGCAAAAACGTTTTATAACCAGATGAACTTGGTCCAAAAGCAAAGCGGGAAGCCCCTTTAAAGCCGGTGCCCGGTTTTTCCTACCGCTGACAAAGTGCGCGACTTTATGTAGAATACTTTTCAGCTTGCCTAACACACACTCGACTGTCTTCAGGCATAAAGTGTTGTCAGCCTTTTGCCCCAACGCGAAATCATGATTTATTAACTGACCTCAGCATAGATATTGCGCATTTGCAGCTAGAGAGAAGAGTATCAGAAAGGCCAATCCAGCTTGTGTCGGACAATATAAACAAAAACAGACCTTTAATATTGTCAGTACATTTTGTTTGTTTTTTTTGGTCTCAAAAATTCATTCGTATTATTAAGGTTTCTCAATAACCCTTAATATAAAAAACAAATAACTTTAAATTTATTTATAAAAAAACATGGAATCACTAACATAAATAGAAGACTTCGAACTTAAAAAAAATTACCTTAATATTTTTTATAAAGAAAAAAAGGCATTTAATAATTGTATTTAAAAGCATAAAATTTCTAAAAATATTTAAAAAAAAAAAATTGTTTTTATGTTAACAATAATTTTTCTAATAAAATGTAACTTTAATTTCCATTAACAAATTCATTTAAATGTTTTTTATTGAAACACAATAAATAGAAAACTTCGATTTGCTAAAAAATCAGAATCCGAACTTTAATAATATGCCTTTTGTTTATATTTTATTCCATTATCCACAACAAACATTCCTTAAATTTTGAAATATTATTATATTTTAAAGCAATAATTTATACATTTTTTTGCATATGAATAAAAATTCTCCCTATTTATTGTGGTCCCATTAATTAAAATCTTTGATGTGTTCTTTATAATTTTTATAACATCATATATTTCTCTTATAATAAGCAGTCAAAACTTTAACACTTTATTTTTTTTAAAAAAATTCCAAAGACACTAAATAAATAAAAACAATTGTATTTAATTATATTAAATAAATAAAAATTATTGTATTTATTTATATTAAATAAATAAAAACAATTAGAACTTTTCGAAACAAATCAATAATCTAGCACAGCAATGTATAACAATATACAAAATTAATTTAAAAATTGTCAAAAGCTTTTTGTTGTGCGCCACAAACAAAATCTAAACTCGCACTCAAATTACGCAATTTGCCCCAAACGAGTTAGCTATAAAGATAGCTACGGAAAATTTGTTCTGGCAATATAACTGCGTGTGAATTTTTCATATTTTCTAGCTGCCACACAAGTATACACATATATATGTATAGATTCGTGTATTATTAGCCCCTCAAATGGCATGCAAATCAAATAAAATGCATAACTAAAAGAATCTCGCGCACAAAAATAGCTGAGAGCCAACCACAGAGGCATGAAGCATACGGCTTAGTTCGGACAATGCCTTTAACACCATAAGCAAAACATCAATTGGGGCAAAATATATTGTTTCGAATAAATAATTCAATGCCTGGCTGGCTTTCATATAAAAACAATCAGCAGCAACAAAAAGCCAAAAAACAAATAGAATAAAAAAGCTAACTGCATTGACAAATAAACGCGGGCAGAAAAAATGTTCAAATAAAATCAAAAGGACGCGAATGCAAAGGAAAATGTGTCCACAATTTTTATGGACGAGAAATTTGTTGTCCATTTTCGGTTTCAGCTTTGATGCATGACAGTGGCGGGCGTTGGCCATTGCCTGATTGTGCCCCAAAGTGGGGCAGTGTGCGGGTCGCGTAGGAGTGAGTTAGGGGCAGCCAAGTGGGCGCATTCTAGTGGAAAAGCTGGGAAAGTGTCAAAACGACGTTGGGTGGCGTCGAAACTGGATTTGTTGACTCAGTGCATAGTGGAAAATGCTTTGAAAAATGGCATTTTAATGCACAGAATTTACAACTGAAAAGCAAAAGATGTTCGCGCTCTTTGTGCCCCAAGAGCTGCGTCCTCCAACATTCTAATCTCCATGAAATGTCTGGTTGAGGCGGGCTTATTTAAAAAAATAATTATTTAAAGAGGCATATTCCCTTAAGGTTTATCTGCTAAAATTGTTAATTTTATGATATATAATATAAATATATAATATAACTATATAATATAACTAAATGAATAAAATAAATTATATAAATGAATATACTAAATCTTTAGACATTAAATATACATATATATAAAATATATAAATATGAAATATATAAATTATATAAAATTCTATTGCTTAAATAATTTATTCCTTTTAAAGAATTTATACGATTTCTCTGCTGAAATGATGCGCATTTTATAATAGAGAATATAATTATAACAAATGTTTATAAATGATTATTATATTAAATATTTATAAAATAATTGATATATAAAATATATTAATAAAAAATACATAAATAATATAAACGAGAAAGAAAACCGAACCTTTTCATAATGATTTGCTCGTATCTAAGCACAGAGAAAATAGTTAATACCGAGTATGGCTGGAATAGCCTCAAAAACAAAAATGTATTCAAACAATAACCTCATGTCTAATTTTTATGTTAAGTATATTAAGGATTTAAAAAAATGATTGAATAATAATTACTTTACTAAAAGTATACGGTATATGTTTATTCAAACATAAATCCATATTCTTCAGAGCTAAAAAATGTTTCCTATCCTATCTACCTCTCATTTTGTTAGACAGGCTCATTTATTTAAAAATGTTTTATAAGTATATTATTTATCAGAGCTAAATCAATGCTTTTATAGCATTAACGCTTAATTTCAGCGCATTTGAAATTAATTTTTATCTTTCATCACGTTTCAGTACATTTTGCTTAACTTATCCAACCACTGAGCACAGCGATAAAAAGCGTTTATCCCACACCTTGCCTCACTCTTTTCCTTTTCCCTTTGTGATTTGAGGCATCATGCGTCATGGCTGAGCCCATTACGGCCAAGTCAACAGGCACTGTGCCTACTTGACTTGTACAACATGACGTATACGTAATGTGTGCTTGTGAAGTGAAAACAGAAAAAAAAGTACATTTTGTTAAACATGCCCATCATTGTTTACACGAAGACTTTTAAGTTTCAATATGTGACATGTTGTGCGTCATACTTCCAGCTCTGTTTGCCTTTGGCTTTGCCAAAGTAGGAGGCAAGGAAGTGTTGGGGGAGCAAGGAAGCAATAGCCACAATGAACGCCGTCAATAATTTCTTGAAAGCTGTCTTTGTAATATATACTAGCAAATTGCTCTACGTCTCTTGATATTGCTGCAATTTTACGTACATTTAACAAGCTGGTTTTGAATGCTCCACTTATTAAATGCACATTTTGTTTGGCTACACAGAGGCGTGGGGGGAGGCTGTAGAGGGACCTCATTAAGTGGTCAGTAGAACAGACTCTTTCCCTTTTGTCTACCTCACGCCTTCCCTCGTCTTTCTCTCTCTCTCTCCCCTCGCTCTCCCTCTGTCTGCCTCTCTTGCTGCTTTTGGGCGAGTGAAAAATTGTCAAGCGTGAAATTATAATTAATTGCCAAGCAACACCAGAGACTGGCACGCACAACAGGCGACAGGTCCAGGTCCGGGTCCGGGTCCAGGTCCAGGTCCAGTCTCTGTTAGCTGGCAGATAGCTCTCGCTGCATGTAAATGTCAAAAAATGGGCACAAGCGACGTGTCCTTGTGGGATATGCATGAGCCCTGTGCCCCTTATACCTTATTTGATGGCTCTGAGTGCATAAAAACTTGTTGAAGAAGCCGCACGAGAATTTAATTGCAGGAATACCTACTTGCTGCTGTGTATTATAGTAATGTTTATTTTAGTTTCTGGGCCTTTCTTTTGTTGAATAAACTGCAGATACAAAATGAAGTGGCCAATTAAGAGCATGCAAGTAAATTAAGCGATAGTTCCTGGAGAAATCTTTAACTGACTAACAGACAAATTTACACAGAAACGGAATAAATATATACATATATATATATATATATATATATAGTATGTATATAGATACCCAGAATATATATTAATTGGGAGAATATAAAATATATATTTTATAGAGAATATATAATATTTGGCTCTCTGATATCTCAATACAAATTGTGACAAAACTATAATATGATCTGCTGTTTAAAATTGTGCGTATTATCTCAAACAATTCGAATCAATTTATATACAAAAACTAGTATGAAAAATCTATAGAAAGCGCAAGTAGTTATGCCTACTAAATATCAAAAATATGTATTGAATATTTGTATCTGCTCTACATTATTAAAAAAGAATGTTTTTATAATTCAACAAAGTAAATATTTGCATATTTAAAAATTTATAAAAACCAATTATAATGCTAACTAAATAGTCAGCAGTTGTTAAAAGCCTGCTGGAAATAAAGCCACTCACCAAAAATTTCTTTATTGCTTTTTTTTCACACACACATGTCCCGCTGACGACGACAACAACAACAACAATGACAACAACTGTAAACCAACCAACTAACCAACCAACCAACAATGTCAACAACAACAATAACAACTTGTGCTGCTGCTGCCAACTGCTGACACCTGGCGAACAATTCGCGTTGCTGCTCATGCCCATTATATTGCCGCTTCGCATCGTTGCACGGCCCACGCGGCGTATGAATAATATGTCGCCTGTAACTGTTGCCATAACTATGTGACTGTGTGCGTGTGTGCGTCTGTGTGTCTGTGTGTCTGTGTGTCTGTCTCTTTGTCCGCACAGTGCCGCCAGACATACTGGACTATCCCACCAGCACCGATATGGTCATACGCGAGGGCTCAAACGTAACCCTAAAATGTGCTGCAACCGGTTCGCCAACGCCGACGATAACCTGGCGACGCGAAGGTGGCGAACTGATACCCCTGCCCAATGGAGCCGAGGGTAAGTGTATGCAAATGTGAGTGTGTTGCCAGTGTGTGTGTGTGTGTGTGTGAATTTGTGTGTTTGCATTTGCACGCTGCATGCATGACAAATGGACTCTGGCGCGGATTCTGCGGGTCAGCATGTAAATTATTTGCCACAATGTCGAAGTTGAGCAAAGATGCCGACAATATCTGCGTGTTTCAGTTACATGAGAGCGCGTTTTAAAGCAAACTTAAATTCCTTTAATTAGCCTCAAGCTCGATATAAGCGAACTCTCTCGTGCACACTCAATAATTACCAACGGCTCGGCATAATTAACGCAATATTCGTGACGTGCGTTCAGAGGAAAGTGTGGTAATGTTTCTAGGAAAATGGGGATTTGTACATGGGTGTGTTTCAGAGCTTAAAGAAAAATGAAAGGCTCAACTGCACTTAATGAGGCTCTTCCTGGTTAGCGGGTTAACTGCTTGAATATTTAAGTAATTAAAGTTATAAAGCTTAGTTTCAATTATGATTTGAGTGCCGATGCTAGGAAAAGCAAGCTTAAATTTCTTATTTGATTAACAACGAGAATGCGAGCTTCGTATCCAAGTACAAGGTATGTAGCCAAGGACTATTATTAAAGAAAATAAGAATAAGAATATTTATATTTATGTTGTATTCAATATTTATTTTAATTAATATTGCCATAATGTTTTGTTATAATTACTTTATTGTTTTATTTGTTAGTATTATTTTAATATGTACATATATGCTTTTTGTTCAATAAATTAAATAGAAAGGTCCTGGCCATAACTTGAATTTTGATAAGTAATCTGAGAGCTTTATTTCAGTGGCAAATGCTGCATTAATTAAAACCAAGAACTTTGTGTAGTGGTTGGTGTGTTGGGCAGTGTAGTTGAAATGTAGTCCATCTAGTATATTGATGTTTATCAAGCCCCAAGTTGTTGATCGCAAAGTCCATTGACTTTATTGAGGCCAGCCAACAATGTGGCAGCGATAATGTTTGCCAACGTATGACAGGTGCATTACTTGAATCGGGTGGGGGAGCAAGGAATTCCGAAGCGAAAACTCAAATCCACATATTCAGAACCACATCGACTGTGGCTTTGGGTCCTGTCAATTGGCAGGGCAAATGCAACATTCATTACAGCTTGGCCACTTGGCAAATCGATAAATCGGCCCGCCGGGTGGCACGAATTTGACATCGACACAAACGAGACGGAAATAAAATGCCAATGTGCAGCCGGAGCAGGGTCCACGCATAAGTTTAACTGGAGTTAGGTGAGAGGATCAAAAACAAGGACTCGAGGCAATGACACTGTGAATTACCTTGGCTTTGCCCCTGTTGCAGTAACCCAACTGCATGAGAATTTGTAATTGGCATGCTGCCACATAATGTTGCACTTGAAGCATTTGACAAAATTGTATTGCATAAGCAACGAGTTGAGCTGATTATACACAGTTACTGTGACAAAGAACGAATGTATATGCATCAGTTTGAATAATTTGAGTGTGTTGTGAATAGACTGAAATATTCTTGCGTGAGTATTGGTTACAAGCTTTAAATATTATTAGTTTATTTTCAACATTTGTTTATAGTTTCCAATGGATTTTCAACTTTCTTACATCTAATGAATAATTTTAATTATAATAATTAATATTAGAAATAAAATCAGAATTAAATACCAGTTTGTTGGAATCCAATTTTAGATCAGATATGGGCATCTATATATGTATGAATATTTATATTTAATATTTAATAATTTTTAATTATAAGTTATAAATCATATCACATCATATTTTGCATCAGATAAGGTCATCTACATATAAATAAGTAAATTCGTAATATTAATGAATCAATTTGAATAGTTTGAGTGTATTGCGGGTAGATAAAATTTATTAATTATAATTAAGTCATTTATATCAACATGTCGCTTAAATATTTATCTATTATCTATTTAAACTGAAATGTCTACAAGGGTATTAAATCTTTGGCATGCCGAACAGATCCTTTTAAATCAATTTGAATAATATGTATGTGTATGGTGAATAAAAGCAGAGAAACCCACTGCAAGTACTTAAAAAAAAAAAAAAAAAAAATAATGAGCTTATGTATTTGATTATTATTTTAGATGTTTCTTCTAAATTCCCAAAATTAAAATTGAATAATATTTCAAATAATTCTAATTTAAATCAAAATTAATAACTAGTTTGTTAAATGTCGAAATGCTGTAGAAACAAATATATTAATCTGCATATATTGTATTAACATGTTATGAATCAATTTGAATGGAATGACTAAACTGTACAATTTTCATTTATTTAACTATGAGCGAATAATCGTTAATGGGCATTAAAATATTTAATTATTTAAGATTTTTGCCAAAAGCATTTCCTTAAATAAATTTCCTACCCGAGTGCAGCAGTGCAAATTAATTGTTTCAATAATATTAAAATTATAATAAATAATTATAGATAAAGTCCGCATTTGAGCAGGTAGCTAAATTATCGTTGAAATTGAATATGTACGCCCAGCTGCATACAATTAGCTGTGAATACGCGAATGTGTGTGGGCTGCAATTGTTTGCTCAACAAATTTGTTTAATAACATAATTAACCGACTTATGTTTCTCCCTCTCTCTCTCTCTGTCTCTCTCTCTCTCTCTCTCTGTTTCTCTGTTTGGACTTACAGCCATCGCATACAATGGCTCGTTCCTGACCATTGGCAAAGTGAATCGCTTGAATATGGGCGCCTATCTCTGCATTGCCTCAAATGGCATCCCGCCAACAGTCAGCAAACGTGTGATGCTCATTGTGCATTGTAAGTATGTGGGGAATGGGTGGAGACATGGGGTATTGCGTACTCTTGACTGGGGGCATATCAATTTTGCATATTTAAATATTTATAGTTTTGCGCTAGAGCGCCGCATGGCGTCTGCTTCTGCTGCTGCTGCTGCTGCTGCTGCGTCTGTGTTTGTGTCGGTGGCGTATGAGCAATGTGCTCCAGACTACTGGAGCAGCAGCCGGAACAGACAGTGGGGCACACAAAGCGCCACTTCAAAAATCTCACCATAGCAAAATATGCTGTGCATTTTAATATGGCCCGAGAGCAGGGAAAACTCCGCTCTGCTACCCTTTCTAGCTGTGTCTGCCTCGCCCTTTGGCACTTTGTCTGTCTGCCGCATACTTTTAGGTGCCATGCATAAAGTAAATAATTAAGTGCGCCCCAGCTAGTTAGCATTTTTAGCGCACTTTTGCATTGCCCTGCCCCGATTCGCGCCCCCTCTCATGCTGCTGCTCCTGCTGCAGCGACTGCTAATTAAATAAAAATTTAAGTTGCTCAACAATTTGACGGGCAACTTTACTGTTAGCTGCGCTGTAAAGTGTGCTGCATATTAGCGCCTGGCTGCAGCGTAAATTCCAACTGGGTGGCAGCTCTGGCGCGCACAAAGCTAAGCTTGCCAGAGATTTGGGGTTAACCATTTATCCTCCTGGCAAGCTACTTAACTTATCCAAGCTCTATCTCTCTCCCGCCCGCTTGCTCGCTGCGGCTTCTAATAAAAATTAAAAAGCAATTAGTTGGATAAATAAAAGGCAACCGCAACAAATTGCGAGCGCAAAACAATAACAAACGGAATTTTATATAAATGCGAATGCTTTTTTCGCACTCGCTTGCCACAGCAGCTATCCATGTGGATATGCCATGGCATTCATTTAAGCCACATACCTGAGCTGCCATTACAATTACATTCCCTTATTACACTTAACTGTCGCTTCCACTCCCCCCCTCTCCATTAGTCTCTGTTTCGCTCACATTTCTGCTTTTATTGGGTATTTCAGTTCCGCCCATGATTTGGATACAGAATCAATTAGTTGGCGCTGCTTTGGCTCAAAATATTTCACTGGAATGCCAATCGGAAGCGTATCCCAAGTCCATTAATTATTGGATGAAGAATGATACAATTATCGTGCCGGGTAAGTAAATCAAAGTTCTTTAACAGTTCGACTTAGAAAGAAAGCTTAAATCACTTATGTGATGAGCCACAAGAAATGCCAAGTCAAGAAATACAATTCTTTTGATATTGATATTAAAACTTTTTAAATAAGAGAAAAAAATTTTTAAATAAAACTGAGCTTCAAGCCAAGATTCTAAGAAAAAAATATTAAAAAAAAAATGCATATGAATTTTATTTTTGTATTCATTCT
The DNA here is from genome assembly GCA_018903485.1 of Drosophila littoralis. Classification (NCBI taxonomy): domain Eukaryota; kingdom Metazoa; phylum Arthropoda; class Insecta; order Diptera; family Drosophilidae; genus Drosophila; species Drosophila littoralis. The sequence continues at coordinate 149,199 of JAEIGF010000254.1, read as the reverse complement.
CAGGCTGAGCTCAAAACTACTCTTATTTGCTTTAACATATATTATTAAAATTCTGATAATATTTATTTGTAAAAAGTAGGTCGGTAATTTAAATAATATGAAGTATGAAAAGTCTATTTATGTATTTGAACATTATTTACAAAAATATAAAATATTTTTCTATTTAGCTGAAATATTCGAGTATTATAAAATTCGATTAAATTTTGATTGGCATGTGCCTATACAGGATTCGATCTTATGAAACGCTAGTTGAATTATAGAAATATTTATTTGAGTGGGCTTCTTGGTTCAAACTCTTTTTTAGCATATTGCAAATTCCCCCGGCCTCAACACTAGTAAGTTGCTTCGAAAGAATGAGTCCGACTTTTATCCAGCTAAATGTAATTAATTTAATGCAGCGCCTGCAGCTGCTATGATTGCTCTCAGACCCTTAGGCGCAATTTCAACTTAATTTCCTGCGGCCATTAAAAAACTGACCATCCAACGATCCAACCAGCCAACCAACCATTCATCCATCCATTCACTCAAACGCCCACTCATCTTGCACGGCAAATGAAGTGCATGACAAAAAACTGATGAACAAAAAAACCAACAAGGGACGCACCACTCGTAACCGCAGCCTGCACTTGCCCTCACTCCTCGCCCCTCGCCCCTTGGCCGGCCTGCCCTGGCGTTCCAGCAGACCTTTGGCTGGGGCAGGCGCTGGAGCTAAGAGCTCAGTGAAAAAGTCACAAATATACAGACAGTTTTTCCTGTTTTACTCAGCTTTTTTTCTCTTCTCTTCTCATTTTATTTTTTGCTCGTGTTGTTTTCAAGTTGCGCCGTGACACAAAATGGAAAAAGTGATTGAAAATGACCTCAAGTCAAAAGCAGTTTCAGTAGCCAGCAACTGTCCGCCAGTCGTGAGTTTTTAATGGAGTTTTTTTCATTTTCATTTTCTTTGTCGAAGTGCGTTGGATTTCATAAGCACATAAAAGGGTTGCTCTTGGCAGTTCGCGGCAGCCGGAGTGCTAACTTTAAGAAGCTTATGAGAATAGGCTTCCAGAGCGAAAATATATAAGCGATAGCAGATCCGTCAACAAAAGTTTTCAACTCAAGCAAGGCAAATGAATTGAATTGAAATAAAAATTACTTCAATGAATACTATTTCTTTAAAATTTCATATTCTCTGTATACCAACAAGACAAGAAGATATGACATGTGCGCTCAGCGTTCATCGCTATAGGCCTACAGTTGAACCAGCGACCTTTCCGCTTGTTAGTCCGACGCAAAACATTTGCCCTACTCTAAAGTTTCTTAAATAAATTCGAATGTTGTAGAAATAATATTAAACAAGTTCATGTCCACTTAGATTTTATCGCTCTGAGCGTTAAGTTGAACCAGCGACCTCTCCGCTTGTAAGTCCCACGCAAATCACACTTAAATGACTGCGCTGTTCTTAAGTTCCCTAAAGAAATTTGTATCTTGGCCTGAATCACATTTTGAGTATCTTTAAACATTAAGTCGGCAAACCAATTTTGGTTTTAATCAACAACAACACGAGCAAAAAATCTGTGTATTTAAACCATTTGGAAAGGATTTTACTAAACTAATCAGTTGCTTAGCTGCCATGCATAACAATTAGCTACGGATTTGCCAGTTACTAACCCGAAAACTGTTAGGCAAAGTGAAATGCCGGGCTTAGTGCCAACTACTAAATCTAACCGACATCAAACGTAAATCAAAACCTGGCAAAGCAACTCCGTAGGGTGTCTCGAGGAGGTTTGCTGGGAGAAGTGGGGTTAGGGGGGGCTGAGTTGTTCTTGTATAAATTAAAATGAACCATTTGACAGTGGGGGGGGCTGGGCCAAGGCAAGGTTACCCAAGATGACAACAAGTCCAGGTAAAAGTTGCTTTTTCTTTATTTTATTTTTTCGTAAGCCAAATTACTTTAGCCAGGCACAAGGCCAGACAAAGGACAAACGAGCTGGGCAAACACACGTATTTCGAGCTGAAAATGGAAGTGTGTGTGTCAGCTTACCAGACTGTTGACTCGGCAGGGACAAAATGACAAAACGACTGACTGACTGACTGACTGCAGCTGTGGCAAAACGGGTTAAATTTCATTGCGGTTATATATGAGTTTGTTGCGCCGCCCACACACATCATGTACCTGAAGCAATTACTAAACGTATTCATCTGTCACTCTCTCTCTCTCTTCCTTTGCAGGTGAACGCTTTGTGCCGGAAACCTTTGAATCGGGCTATAAAATAACCATGCGTCTAACCATCTACGACGTTGACATTTCAGACTTTGGAGCCTATCGCTGTGTGGCCAAGAACTCGCTGGGCGACACAGATGGTGCGATCAAACTGTATCGTAAGTATTCCACGCAAGAGTAACAACAACAGCAAGACATACAACTACATCCATTACCATGGCCATAAACGTAAATGTAAATGTTATTGCAAAACTGTGTCTAACAATGGGCATAAGTCAGACGGCCAACGGCAATTAGGTCCCAACTATTTGCCCCCGACTGTAGCATTTAATTAATTTAGGCCAATGACTGCTGGCACCAAAAACAATGTGTGCATAATAAATACCCAGTTATTGGGCCGAAACTTTTGCTGCCCTTTGACCCAGGTCAAGCATGTTCGCCATGTCAGTGATTGATTTATTAGCTAGGCATAGCTGCCACAGACACCACGTCTCAGACTTCGCGCTGAAGCACATTTCCGTGTTAGCCTGCTGCATGGATAATAATGATGGGCGAAGCACAATGAAAGATTTATCATTTATTCACAATATTACAGGCTACTGAGTAGGCCAAATCGGCTTGGTTAATACCAAAATTTGCCTTAAATAATATTTAGGCACGGTTAGCTTGCAAACAAGACTTCCAATCAAAGCTGCGAAGCCAACAAGAAAGGTTCACGTTTGAACCAATGCCTCGGTTCAATACGAGAAGCTATTTTTGGCTAAAAATATTATTCGGGTATGGTAAGATTGTGGGCAGGCACACTAACAACCCAAGCTGCAAAGAAAGGTTTACGGTTAGAACCAATGCCTTAGTTCAACTTGAGAGGCAGTCTTTTACCAAATAATATTATTTAGACAATGGTTAGTTTGTAAGCAGATAGACTCCCAATCGAAATCTGCAAAGTTAGTAAAACAAAGTTCGCTGCTTCAGCTCATGGTTAGAACCAACAACTCGGTTCAACACGATACGAAGTTTTTTTTTACACTTGTATAACTTGGTTTTGTTTCACATTTTTTACAATTTTAAGTCAACAAGTGATGATATTATAAATTCTATTTATATTAGTAAGATGTTTAATAATTTAATAATTGATATTAAGGAACTTTTGATATTTTGAGGATTGAGGCTTAGGGCTGAAAATCAGAAAGGTTTGAAGCAACCAATACCTGTTCAATAAAAAGACAATATTTCTATTCAATTGAAGGCGAGTAATACGATTAAAGCTTCGGTTCCTGGTCAAAAAAGAAGCTAAGTTATGTCTACATCGACTTAATTATTTAGCTAAATCTTTAAACAAACAATAACCCTTATGGATGCTATTTGTTGTCCATATTTGTTAACTCAATCTATTTCTTTCTACTTCCGCAGACATTCCACAAACAACAACAATAACAACTATGGCGCCAACTGTTTCGATTAACACGGTGCCCGTTGTTATAGTCAAGTACAACAAGGGTATGTTTATTTTAAATTAATATAATTAATACTGCTGCAAAAATATCGATTGTGCTGTTATTCGATAGTTTTGATGGTATATTGCTAACAAAGACAAGCTTTTAAAGAAAAAACAAAAATATATAGTCAACCGTTAAGGAATATAAAAAGTTGATCGTGCCGCGCGTCCTGTATTAAATATTCTCGCCAAGGACTAAAACGAAATAATTCCATTTTCCATAGATTTTCTAAACAAATTTGAAGTACATCGAATAATAAATAAAATAGTTTCCTACCATAAAGTATTCAAATGTTCAAATTTGTTGGAGTTTTGATAAATATATCTTTTGTAAAACGGCAATAAATTATTGAGCTTCTACAATCAAATCCAAGATTTAGATCTTAGATAGTTCTTTTTTTAAATAAGTATGAAATTTCATGGGGCATGGATAAATATATTATTTATCAAATATTTCGCTTTTACAATGTGAAAGTTCATTTGGTTTTTTTATAGTTTTGTTTTAACAATTTTTTTAAGAATATCGAAGTCTTAATAAAATTGTTTCCTGCCCTGTAAATATTGTCTAAACTGCATGAAAACTTTGCATAAATACATTTTTAATGTACAGAAAAAAAAAAACGTTTTGTCATGACAATCTAAGGCCAGATATTACAAGAAAAAAACTCGATTATGTTTTCCACAACTTTTCAAAGAGCTATTTAAAATTGAGCTCCAGGCAGCCGTTTCATGAAACCGTTTTCCACCAATATTTCACCGAAGCGTGTGGAATGAATTTTGAAAAAAATCTGCCCTGTGAAATATGACAACACTCTAGATTAGACAGGACTTTCAGATAGCTTTGCAGCAGTTATTCGAACATTGAACTAATCCTCTTCGATCCACAGAGCAACGTTATAGCAGCAACAGCAATGCGAACAGCAATAATCCCTACAACCACAACAATCAGATGGGCAACAACAAATCGCAGCGGACCAAGGCCAAGTCCTTGGATCAGCCGCCGCCAGCCACACTGAACAATGTTTATATGGGCGCCACGTCGAGCTTGTGGAACACACAGGATCATCACTCGCCGGGCACATCGCGTGGCAGAGATCATCATCAGCAGCAGCAGCATCTTGGTGAGTGGAAGGGTTGGCTAGGAAGGGGGTAGGGGGTTGCTAACCAAACCCCTTGATAGCTTGGTAGCAAGTCAACGCATCGAAGGACACTTCAAGTTGTTTCCTACCCTTGGGCTAATATTTTTTATTGGCTAACTGTGAGTGTGCGAGTGTGTGTGTGTGCGAGAGTGTGTGTATTTGAGCTTCTCATGACACAGCACAGACCATAAATATTTGGCCATTTATTTTATGTTTATGACAAATCATAACGACTTCAGCCCGGCTTAAGGGCTCTGTCCCGCCCGTCAACACTTGTTTGATACAGATACTTTGGCTCAACTCATGAAAAATATTTTGCCCAGGCATATGGCCAGCACTCGCCCTCCCCCCTCTCTCTCTCTCTCCTTCCCTCTCTCTATGTCACTGTGCCTCTGGCATTTTGTCCGACTGTCCGATTGCCAATGAAAATATGACTTTCTAGCATGCAATTCGGTATCCTGGGGCGGAAATAACTCTCGAACCCTGCTGCCAACAATTCTCCAGCTCAGCGCTTGCCAAAGTTTCTTGTGTAATATGCTGCTAATGCGGCTCATCATAATGTACAATCATCATAAATATAAACGGGCACATATCCCGCACATATATATATGATATCCTTGAGGTGTTAAAACACACAGTAACTCACCCAGCCCAGTTATGCGATTAAAGTGAGAAAGCTTCTTAAGTACCACATAGAACATTTTTATGCCCGACTTTTTAGTTTTTTATTGAATTGAGTTGGAATATAGAGGACTACTATATAGCATATGTTTAAAGGAAGAAAAATTAGTTTATGTTTAGAAAACTCTTCTGTTTCTCAAGATGTCCGGAATATATCGTATCGTATATCGTATCATTAAATCCGACTTTTAAATATATCTTATTCAAGGGGGAGGCTATTATTTCAGTTCAAGGGTATTGATTGCTTTCTCGTCCTAAGACATTGTCCAAAATTTACTAGCCCTTAACATTTTCGTATATTTACTTGATTTGTATTAAATCTTTAAATACGTTTTAAGCTTTAATCGCGCACATTTTGTTCAAATTTAATTTTCTATTTTAGTGGGGTTCGACACGCCGCAAAGATGGGGCACAATATATATATTTAATTTTGAAAATATTAACTCTATTTATTTTTTTGTTTTTCTTTCAAGAAATTGGACTTTTTATGAAAGAGTTTCCAATTTTGATAAGCGAAATACTTAAAAGACAGTCTGGCAACGCTGCAGATGCTTCAGTTGCATTATGCAAAAGTCAAAGTGTCGCCTCGTTGGTTAGTCACAGTGCCTGCCAATCAATAAACATAAAATTTTACACAACGCCCAGCCCCAGCCCCTGCCCAGCCCCTGGCCCTGCTTTCAATCGACGACAATATCCATATCCTGTACTGGCAGGAGGGGCAAAGAGAGGGGTGTCGGCAGCGTGGCAATGCATAAAACTTTACAGGCGCCGAGTTGTAGTGGGAAAATTTCTGCATACGCGTTTGACTAAAATAAAATGCACTCGATAGAGCGAAGAAAAAATCAAATCGAACAAATTGAATATGAGAGGACGAGCACGATAGACAGTAATGTCGGCGAGGGGTGGGGGACCCACCATAAAAATTGCAGACAAATTGCACACAAGGCGTCAAGGCGAAGGGCTAGCCCAAGCCCTAACTAAGCCCAAGCCCCCTTCCAACTCAGCCGCGTCTTGCTACGCCTCTGGCTACAACAATTTTTGGCAAACGACAGCGAAAATGTTGCGTTTTACGCTGAGAGCAGCATGGCGCAAGGGGGGTGGTGGAGGAGTGAAAGATTGAGGCGCTGTTATGCCTGGTAATGGTAGGAGGAGCTGGAGGAGGGGGTGTTGCAATGACGACAACTTTCAAGCCTGGCATGCAAAGTCGTAAGCGCTGCGTTTACAGTTAGATTTATTACCTGCTAGATGTTGCACATATCGCGCCCGAGCGAGGCAGAGAAAACAAGAGAGAGAGCTGGATAGTGGATGACGAAGAGCGAAGAGCGAAGCGGGGGCAATGGGCGGGCGCTTATCGCTGCTGAGCTTTGCATATGTCGCGACTTTTTTTGTGTTTTTTTTTTTTCTGGACTCGCCAACTTTAAGGCGGAACAAGTTTTGCGCGGCAAATGAGAGAACAAGAGAACATGGAGATGTTAGAAGAGAAGATGCCTTATAAGGCTGCGCGCCCATATTTGCTTGAATATGGAAATTTAGTATGCAAATTATATTTTCAAATAGTTGTAATCAAATTTGCATTTAAAATAAGTTCTTAAGTGGATTTCAATTTAAATTATATTCAGCACAATTTTAATGTTTATAGTTATTAAAATCCACTTTTGGATTATATAAAAGAAGATTTAGCACTGGAATGAAGCTTAAATAAATATAAAAATAAACATTTATTTAGTACATGATGCGCAAATATGCTCTTATAATTTGTATAGTGTTATATTAGTTGAGTGCTTTGTTCTCTTATTTTATGGAAGAATTGAAAAACTGGTAAAAGAATTTGTGACAAATTAAGTTAAATACGATTCAATTGAGATAGCGCAACAATTAAGTTTAATTACACGCTGCCCAAAATGTTGTAGATGCCATTTTAACCCGAACGCGTTCTGCAGATCTTTGCAACCAAAAATGAAATGCTGCAATTGCATTTTGGATGCGCACTTAAACAGTCATTAAAAAATGTTGCAATCAACCACAAAAGCTGCTGCTGCAGTGGTCGCTGTCGCTTTCATTTTTAATTTGCCAACGGCCAACGGGCAACAATATGACACAAATTGCAAGGAAATGCCATAAAAAAAAAAAAAAAAACAAAAACCAAGTGCAACACGCGCCGGAAATGCGACTGGAAGGCGGCTACAGCTGCGACTCCAGCTCCTGCTCCGACTTGGACGCCAACTCCGACTCCGAGTCCAGACTGCGACTGACTACTGCGACTCCAGGATGATTACTTGCATTCAGCGAGCCGCAATAATTTGCTTATAATTTGCCGCAGCAGAGTGAGAAATGATAAAGTAAATGAAATGCAACAGACAGCAGCGGGGGCATGCAGCATGCGTGCGTTGTAGCAAGCAACGGGAAGTGGCATCGCGTGCCTTCGGCTTTCTTTTTTTTGTTGTTTTTTTATTGCAGCTGCAAGCCACCAAATGTGCAACTGTTTCTGCCACATGGCGTTAAATGCATTGCCGCACAAAAGTAAAAAAAAGAGAAAGAGAAAAACAATAAAAACCGAAATGTAACGCATACGCCCCGTTCGCCACTCAAGTGAGTCTCAAGTACCGGCTGCTGCGGGCCTCAGCTCTGTACTTTTTATTTTTTCTGTTATTTAGTGCAACAGGCGCAACAATTGAGGTGTGAATCGGGTCCGGATGGTTGCTTTTGCCCGAAAGGGTGCCAATTTGAAGGGCGCTAATGGAGCGCATCAAAGGCTTGTGGGCATGTCCCTGAAAGTCTGCAGCGATTTCTGTTAACGAAATCTCATTCACTACTCATTCGAACGGCACAATTTAAAAGTGAACGAGCCCGTTAGAGTAGTTGCCAAATAAACAAAATTTTTTAATTATTTAAGTGACTAAATTCTCATTACTTTAATATTTGAATATAACAATTACTCCATACTCAATACTCAATACTCAATACTCAATACTCAATACTCAATACTCAATACTCAATACTCAATACTCAATACTCAATACTCAATACTCAATACTCAATACTCAATACTTAATACTCAATACTCAATACCAATACTCAATACTCAATACTCAATACTCAATACTCAATACTCAATACTCAATACTCAATACTCAATACTCAATACTCAATACTCAATACTCAATACTCAATACTCAATACTCAATACTCAATACTCAATACTCAATACTCAATACTCAATACTCAATACTCAATACTCAATACTCAATACTCAATACTCAATACTCAATACTCAATACTCAATACTCAATACTCAATACTCAATACTCAATACTCAATACTCAATACTCAATACTCAATACTCAATACTCAATACTCAATACTCAATACTCAATACTCAATACTCAATACTCAATACTCAATACTCAATACTCAATAACTCATTCTTTCATTTATACTTTTAAGCAAGTCCAGAATCAAAAGATATGTGAAACAAATATCTTGCATTTATTTCTATTAGCTGAACTTGGCACAGCTTGGATTGCACCCCAGGGGCGGTGGCATGCACAGAATTATGCAGAAATTACTTAAAGTTTAGTTTCAAGTAGTTGCCAGCCTATAAAAGCTGTGTGAGGAAAAAAATAAAGAAAAACAACATTCGACCCGGCAGCGTTTCGCTTCGTTTTTCTTTATGGTTAAGCGCTTTAAAGACACCGCTGGGATTTTCACACACACAGACGGACATAAACACATGCTCAAGCGTCAATAAAAATCAGCCAGACATTCACACACACACACATACACATAAATACTAACACACCCACGCACATGTAGACCGGCACGGACATCGAGGACGTCGCAGGACAGGAGCAGAACAAACACGTTGCAAGACCAGGACGAAGCTCATTCTTTCACACATGGAAATGTTTGCAGACGCCAGCAAAACAACCCACAGCCAAGCAGCAGGCGGTCTGTCAAAGGGGGTGGGGATGGTGAAGGGGGGAAAAGCTGCTTATAGAAAAATAAAAGCCAAAAGACATACAAATAAATTTTGCGACCCGGTGCAAAGCAATTTGCTCACTTCCGTTACAAAAATAAAAGGGTTCCTCGTTAAAAACAAAACGAACCAAACTCTGCTTAGAAATAGCAAAAAATACATATACATATGTATAAAAGGGACACTCCATGCGATATTTCACATTTATGACAAACTTAGTTCAATGCAATGAAGTTCGACTTGCTTACAACCTTACACTTTGCTTATGGCATATGGAAGGAGCACCTACGCAAAGGAATTTATGTAAAATAAACATATTATTTCAATTTAAAAGCATTTCTGACTCGAAATATCTTCAAATTTCACGCAACAAAGAACTCAGTTCTTTTTACTTTAAAGTGATTAATTTAAATATTGTATTATTATGAAATTATTTAAAATGCCTTGACTTCGTTTGAATGTAAAGTGATTTTTTTATTTTCATAGGCAAAAGAAACACTTTCTTCCAACAACAGTTGATTGTTGGCGATAGAGATTCTTCTATCCCGTTAACTCTTCCACAATTCTCTGCCACCTTCCAAAACCAACCAGGAATTATCGCTCTATATTCGATCAGTGAACTTTTTCGTCCCCCTAACCCTTAACTAACCCTCTACTCTGTCTATTTCATGTGATTTTATAAATATATAATTATTATTGTGTATGCCCATATACTTCTATTCTATAACAAATTCCTTTATTATTTTTATTAATTTGGTTACCCTTTTTTATACTCAGAGCCCATTGAAAATAAAAAGCGTATAGTCTTTGTATGTAACTGTCAGCTCATCCAACCTCATAAAGTATATATATATATATTCTTGAACAGCATCAATAGCCTCCCGATGTAGGTTGTCCGTTTGTCTGTCCGTCCGTCTATTCATCTGTCCGTGTGTATGAACGCGTTGATCTCAAAACCTATAAAAGTTGGAGGCTTGATCTTGTTTCAGATAATCGATAACTCGCCCCGTTTTCAAGCAACCGATCAAAATCGATATCTAAATCCTGTTTATTTAGCTAGAACCTAAGCGATTTTCTCCATAAACAGGATTACTTGCAAGAGTCACCATAGTTGAGATTTAGCTTCTAGATTGGTATATACAGAACAAATATCTTTCATTTATGGCTACTGCAGCTTCCCCCCTCCGCTAGCACCCTATATATATAAATCAATTAGAACTACCCACCAATTATTTATGATGCTGTCATTTTGAAAATATACGACTATTCTATAGAACAATATGATCTAAAACAGAACTGAATTTGGTATTGGCAGAGGAAGGTTCCCGGTATCGTCAAGAGCACTTCTCTCTTTTTATACCCTTGCAGAGGGTATTATAATTTTGTCGTGAAATGTGTAACGCATAGAAGGAGACATCTCCGACCCCATAAAGTATATATATTCTTGATCAGCATCAACAGCCGAGTCGATATAGCCATGTCCGTCTGTCCGTCTGTCCGTCTGTCCGTCTGTCCGTCTGTCTGTTTCTATGCGAACTAGTCCCTCAGTTTTAAAGCTATCTTAATGAAACTTTGCAGAAGTCCCTAATTCTGTTGCACGCAGCACATATGTCAAAACCAGCTGGATCGGACCACTATATCATATAGCTGCCATAGGAACGATCGGTCGAAAATTAAGTTTTTGTATGAAAAAACATTTTGTTTATCAAGATATCTTGACCAAACTCGACATTTATTAGTTTTACTATGCTCCTCATATATATGCAAAATTCTATTAAGATCGGACCACTATATCATATAGCCGCCATAGGAACGATCGGTCGAAAATTAAGTTTTTGTATGAAAAAACATTTTGTTTGTCAAGATATCTTGACCAAACTCGGCATTTATTAGTTTTACTAAGCTCCTCATATATATGCAAAATCCTATTAAGATCGGACCACTATATCATATAGCTGCCATAGGAACGATCGGTCGAAAATTAAGTTTTTGTATGAAAAAACCTTTTGTTTATCAAGATATCTTGACCAAACTCGACATTTATTAGTTTTACTATGCTCCTCATATATATGCAAAATTTTATTAAGATCGGACCACTATATCATATAGCCGCCATAGGAACTATCGGTCGAAAATTAAGTTTTTGTATGAAAAAACATTTTGTTTGTCAAGATATCTTGACCAAACTCGGCATTTATTAGTTTTACTATGCTCCTCATATATATGCAAAATTTTATTAAGATCGGACCACTATATCATATAGCCGCCATAGGAACTATCGGTCGAAAATTAAGTTTTTGTATGAAAAAACATTTTGTTTTTCAAGATATCTTAACCAAACTCGGCATTTATTAGTTTTACTATGCTCCTCATATATATGCAAAATCCTATTAAGATCGGACCACTATATCATATTATTAAGTTTTTGTATGGAGAATTTTTTGTTTTTCATGATTTTGCCATTAAACACGGCATTTAAAGATTTCACTATGCTCCCTTCATTTTTGCTAAATCTTATTTACATCGGTTTTTGATTAAAAGCCTTTTTTTTGTTTATCAATATACCTTGACCAAACTCGGCCTTAACCATTTTCTCGGCATTAAAAGGTTGGGTCTGCAAGGGTATTAAATCTTCGGCGTGCCGAAGATAGCCCTTCTTTCTCGTTACTTTTGTGCGTTTTACTTGATGCAAATATGAAAAAAAACAACTAAATACTATGAATTTTTAAACTAGAGTGCAGGTAAACATCGCTTACCATAAAAATTATGAAAGTAGCAGAGCTTGGATTAAGTTTTTCTGATAATCTTTGCGTAGACTATTGTAACAATATCTGTAATATAGTTATAAATAAATAATTTTCACTTTATTGATTATGTCTTTTTGCGAGGCCAAATGTATTTGCCGATTCACGAACTTCAAATAGTCGTTAGATATTGACTTTTATTTACTCTAAAATTTGTCGCCAATTTGCGTAAATTGTAAATGGCAACTGAGTCGGCAACCACAAGCCGCAACCGCACGGCTCGAACAAGGCTCCTAATGACCAATTGCTGCCTACAGCAAGTCAAACAAATAAAATATTCAAGAATCCGCCCGCAGGAGCTGCCTGCTCCGAGCCACCCGCACCACGTTCGTAGCTGCAAGACACACAAACAAACTGTCCAATGAAACAGATTGCCAGGAAAACAAACAACCAGGCAAAAAATAAAACAAAAAGCATCAAAATAGATATGTAAAAAAGAGCAGAAGAAAAAACCCAAAAAGCTGCAGGATAAATTGATGGCAAAAACAATACGGAGCCAAGCTCCTTTCTTGTTTTGTGTGGAGTGCATGTCCTGGCGCAAGGGTTTAACGCACTTAAGCAATAAAAATCGAAACAATTTTCGTAGCTGCCAAGTGAAATTGAAACAAAATGTGCGCCAGTGGGGAAATACTTTCGATTTTCGAACCAAAATGGAAAACTGTATAAGTGCGAATGTTATAAATAAGTGGAGCAGTCGGCAATACAGTCAAACTTCTGTCCTTTTTATATGCAATACGTTTCCATTGGGGTCCGCCTTGACAAACAAACTGTTTGGTTTTCTGTGCTGTGCCCTGCATCCTGCCTCTGTGTGTGTGTGTGTGTGTGTGTGTGTGTGTATTTTATCCTTTCGCATTGCCCGCTTGCTACAAATGACTGGCCATAAACGCATCCTGTCTATTGTTTATGCTCGCTGGCGTGTGGCAAGCGCATAATTGAAAAAGGACATTCGATTGGCAGCCCAACTGCCGGCAATATGGCGGCCAGAGTTATGAAAGGACACATCATAAAAACCAGGCACGTAAAATAAAGGCATACTGCTTTTGATTAAGCAACAGACACAGACCCAGACCCAGACAATAATATCTATCTTTATATTTATCAGTCAATCAATATATAAATGGGTTTGTCCCGACTGACTGACTGACTGAATTGTAGGCAAACGTGATGTCATAAGTCCAAAGTACTAATGTGCCTGAGAATTGAACTAACACTAGCAAGATCGCCGGCTCAAATTTAGCAGCAGTTTTCAATTTCCAATTTTATTTAACAAATATTTACATCAGTAAATCTATTTATAAACAAATATCTGACTGATTGACTGAATTTGTTGGAAACGTGGTAATTAAGTGTCAGAGCATTGAACTAACAAGATAAAGATCGCTGACTCAAATTCAGCAGTCATTTTCGATTTTTAATGCCTGAAAGTAAACAGTAATAATTAAAATCGTAATATAGTTTATGTTGGGCATTTTCTGGCGGGCCCGAATCACTCAATGGATCAGCAAGGGAACAATGTTTACTTTTGTAGCTGATATCTTTACACTTGCAATCGATTAATTTGAACCAGGCAACGCCGGTTAGATGCTTCTAGTCTATCGATACATATTCTAACTCAAACGATATGGTTTTTCTCTCTCATATATACCCAGTACCCGATAACAGCGCCACCTATCGAGCGGATGGCAAGAACAACCCGCTAAAACACGATGCCAAATCGCTGACCGATGAAATGGATCGCATGCAGGACCTCAAGAGCTGGGCTGCTGGGCCACTCTACAACAGCCGCAGATCCACCAAATTATTAACCTTAGTCATCGCTGTCTACCTGGGGGCGTGGCAGGCCTAATAATGTGTAGCAAAACTTTAAGTGTAATTTGTACAAAAACAACAAAAAGAAAATGTCGTAATCCTAAGCGAATAGTTTGTAAGCGAAAAGTGTCACACATCGATTTGGCCACACGAAAAATGTTAGTTGACACTTTTATTTAGTGCTTAATTCGAAATTGAAATAAATGTAAAAAGTTGTTGTTGTTTAGCGCGTAAGTTGAAAAGGGTTTTCGAATGCTGTCCGCACACACACACAAACACACACACGCGCACACAAACACACAGGTTCTGATAGACACAACGGAAATACAAAGTATTAGCATGTAAAATTCGATGCGAATCGCAATTTGCAAATTACATAGACGTCTTTAAGCTTAGCATTGACTACGGTTTGTGTATATGAAATAGGTACAACAGCTAACGAACCACAACTTAAACTGAAACTAAAACTAAAACCGAAACTAAAGCTACATTTAAATCTAGGCTAAGTCGAGTGGTCAAACAAAGTCAACCAACTGTCAATGAAATGTTGCTAGAACCCATTTTATTTAAGACTCATTTAAGCTTCTTTTACGTGCACCGCAACATTGTTTATATATATAAATATAAATATACGTATATATATTGTAATTTTGATTTCAAAAGAAACAAATAAAAATGCCGTCTTAAATTATTAAAACCGAACTTTGAATAACAAGAGGAAGGACACATTTTTAATTTGCTCGCTTTCTATTCTTGCAAACAAATCAACGTTAGAGTAACAATAATCATCTAGGACTACAAAAAAGTAAAGTAATTGACAATTCGAACCAGCACCCCGCCTTGAGCTTTAAGCGACACGCAATTCAATCGGTTTACAAAGGCCAAAAGGAAACTCGAGGAGCACTATAGAATTAAATTTAATAATTTAATTTTTGACCTTTCTTCAGATTTATATGAACAATATTAATTTTATTTGCATGAAATTTTAAATCAATTATAAATAAATAAATAATGAATGAGTTGTTGCTCTAAGTCACAATCGAAATAAATTATAAATCAAGACTAAAGAATTCACAAGAATCAATTTGTGAAAAGTTAGTGAAAATCTATCTAAAATTTCTGTCTACTAATCTATCTATATATAGATATATATCAATCTATCTATATATATATAACTATCTATCTATCTATCTACTATTTATCTATACCCCTAGCTCTCTATCTATCTATCTGTCTATCTATCTATCTACAAATCTATCAATCTATCGAACTATTGATCTATCGATATATCTGTTTATCTGTCTATCAATCTATCAATCAATTTATTTTTCTATCAATCTGTCTATCAATTTTACGATTCATCGTTCTATAAATCTATCGCTCTATCAATTCATCGATAGTTCTTATATCGATCTATCTATTGATCTATCTATCTATCTTTCTATCTATATATCTATGTATTATCCATATCTATATAGGACTATCTATCCATTCATCTATCCATCTACCTAATCTATTTCACCCCCAGCACAATTTGTGCTGACGCTGCCCATGGACTGACTACACCTGTTTTTAAATCCGCTTTTTAGATATGCCCGCTAGTGAACAAAATGTGTGCCCAACTGCCGAATTCCGAAACCTTTGCCCTTTGCCCTTTTGCCCCTTGCTCACGCCAAAAGTTTGTTTACGTTTGCCATCAATTTTGTACGCCATCGGCCCACATGGCAAAATGTTTAATTATGAAGTCGGTAGCTAACAAAAAAAATGCGTAACGAAAGCAAGTTTATAATTTAATTTAAAAAACGCAGAGCTAACTACTAAAAAATTAAATAACAAAAAAAAAGTACATAATTATTAAAATAAATTAAATGTCTGCTGCTGCCCTCATAAACTCACGAGCGGCCAATTAAAAGCACGTCCAACGTGGCTAGTTTTTGCTCAAGGGTATACGAGAAGCCACAACCCAAATACGCTGAGAAAAAGGCACTCAACTAGAAAATACCCTGTAAACTAAAGTGATGAATGCAAATGCAAGATATATAATGGACTTTGATTTATAGAAATATTACGTTGTCATTTATGAATTCAAAAATATTAGTATTAACTTTTCCTTATTTCTAATAAATAATTCCTTGATATTTCAGAATATTTTGTAATTTTCGTTATTCGGAAAAGTTGTTTATAAAGCTTAAACGTTTTTTTGGTAGATGGTGCAATATAAACCAAGCTCTGGCAGTTAGCTCGGGATATTTTCTTAATTTAATAAATAATAAATTCAACTTCTGCCTTAAAGAATTTCAAAGAAAATAATAGAATCTTTTGGTAAAGAAATTTCAATGTGGGCTGTGAGAGATTCATCTGCTGCAGATAGCGCTTGCTGACCCCTTAGCTAATATACCCTTTTTGGAAAGCGCTGCGCTGCGGGCCGTAAAAATCGCTACCGCGGCAATTTGGTTGCATTTTCACACGCGTTGCCCCGCAAATGGCAAAAAAAAGAAGAAGAAGAAGAAAAAATTGGCATGTGTGGGATTATGCAATCGCCTGTGCCTTTTACCCCTTTGACCCCTTTTAACCTTTTCCCGCGGCAGTCCACACAAAAGGCAAGTTAATAAGAGCATGTGCCGCATGGCCAGAATGGAGAGCGAAATTCTCGGCACCTAACCAAGCGCCGACAAAGACCACACAGCCACAGAGACACACGCACACACACACGCACACACACAAAGGCAAAAAGGCTGACAACCGAATGGGCGAAAACTGTGTGTGAAAAGCATTTGGCAAAGTTTCGATTTTGGGCTCAAAGGTAGGCAGCACTTTTTGAGGCTTACTTCATGCCAAACAACATGCACAATTAATTTACAATTTATTGAGGTGTCAACTCAGCCGAGCTGTCCTCTAGGCTGTTCACGGCACACCTGTCGATTTATGACAAAATGTTTGTTATTTAATCGTGCAATTGAGAAAGTCAATTTGCATTGTAATCAAATATATATAAATGCATATACACATATGCCTGTTACTGATCCGTTTAATGATGTTCAACTGAAATTATTTTGTTAATTAATTGCTTGTCTGGCATGTTAATTTGTTGGAAGAAATTTCAATAAACACACAATTCACATGTCTGCTCTGGCATAGGCGAGTTTCAGTTTATTGTACGATTTGTTTCCATTTCCTTGGATTTTCATGGTTTTTGAACCATATTTTCTTTATCTTTAATAATTTACTTGTTGCATTTAAGCCTGCAAATATTATTATTTTGCTTTTGGCCTCCTCACAAATTTTAACCAAAGAATAAGGAGTTTATAATTTGAAATATATTTTCAGTTATAAAAGTGAAGGAAAATAAAGGAAATTTTAAATGGAATAGATGACAGCGTGGTGAGTTATGCGAAAGCTTTGAAAATTTCCCAGAGCTTCCGAAACGAACTTTACCACGACTTTAATCAGGAGAACTTAGCTTTTTCGCAGTGGAAGCTTTAAAGCTTTTTCGCAACTGTTAAAAATAACAGTCAACGGTAATGTTAAATTTTGGCAAGAGGAAAAGCCGCCATAAAAATTTAAAAATTCAAATGGATAAAAATTAAATTTAAATCAATCAATTTCAATCAATAAAATAATGTAAAAGAATTATTTTAAGATTTAAATAATAAATTACAAATAACTTAAGAAAAAAATATCAGTACTCTTAAATAATTTGAAAACCAGACAAACGCCATTTAATACGAATTTATTTCCATATATATACATATAAGCACAAAACTTGACAGTTTTGTTTATTATTATATCTGAATATAACCTAAGTGCTAAAATTCTAAATTTTAAAGATTTCAAAAGCTTTCGACATTTTGAAAACTGAGAGACTAGTTCGCATAAAAACAGGCGGAAGCACAGACAGACAGATGGACCCTCTGCTGTTGATGATGATTTATAATATAAATATATACTTGACGGTTTCCTTCAAAATTATAATACAGTCTACAAGGCTTTAAAAATACAGAAGCTTTACTAGGAAACTCTCAAGAATGCATAACCATGTACATATACAAATTGAATCAAATAGACCTTTAAAAATATATTTGCATAATCTTGAACATTACTCACATTTAATTTCACAGTAATCAGTGTGAAATTTAATGTTTACCGAACTATTAAACGACACAAGTGCTTGCAATTTGTTTGCTTAGGCTCAAATAAAAAATCTAATTCTGCTCTGACTCAGACTAAGTAGCATTTATGTCTTGTTCAGATTGTGGATTGTGCCAAAATATATATGCTTAAAGATAAAAGTTGTTATCTGAAAATGTGCTGCTAATCAGCTAAGCTCCTGGGCATCTATCTGTCTAAAGATGTTTGTGTGAAAGGTGGAAGGGTGAATTCGTGATTACATAAAATTACATAATTTAATATACTATCTAGATATATATATATTTAAAAAATGTATAAATTGATCTTAATATAAATGCACGCATGTATGATAAACATTTGCATATTGTGAGGTCAACGTCCTTTTTGCTCATTGGAAAATAGGCCTGCCGAAATGATTTTGGTATACCGAACTTTAAATACCCTTAAAAAATTGTAGCATATCTAGAATAATTCATTTTAATTTAAGCTAAAATATATGTGTAGGTCTTAAAAATTGGGATCGTGTTAAAATCATGAAATCAAATATATTTCAGCCTTTGGGTAAAGAAGCCGTTCTTCCACATAAGGCCTGGAAAATCCAACCAGGGCCATCTAAGCTAAATGTTTTGCCAATAAAATGTATGTTATTTTCGATCCAACAGACTAAATGCTTAAGATAATTATATATCTATATTTGTTAACCATTTGATATCTCCATAAAAATCATAAACGAGGATCTTATTACAACAGAAAAACAGAAGATGCATAAAAACAAGAATAATAAGAAATTTAGCGTTCTAGTTGAGAGTATTCGCAGTCGGCTTCAAGCTTAATCTAGCTTCCATCTATAGATACTTAAGCAAATAAGCATTCATATATAAGGAAAACTCCCCCGCAGTTTCCTTTCTTTATGCTTCTTCCTCCTTTTCCCCCCCAAACTTCGGCATTTACAGTCCGATTTTAATACAATTTACAGATCTTTAACATGGCATACAAAAATGTGTGTATAACAAAGCACAAGGCTTTAACTTCAAAAATTAATTATGACCCATGTTAAACATTTAGCTTACGAATAAGCAGATGTATCAAGCGTGACAAATTGCCAGAACAACCAAACGCTACCCTCTTTCGGAGCCCAAAAAGCATTGTCATTTAGTCAAGCAAATGATAAAGTGTAACGACGACTTTAGGTCTAGAGTCTAGAGTCTACTTCTTATCAGCGCGTATAAGTATATCAGAGAGCGGCCAGTCAGTCAGTCGTTGATCTGTAGCAGCATCTGCAGTTTCAGTTTCAGTTGAAGTTAAAGTTAAAGTTTCAGTTAAACTTTCAGTTTCAGCTGACTTTCAACAATGGATTTCACGCTGATCTTGTTGAGCTCGCTGTTCGTAATTGTGCTGGGCTATTTGCGGCACTGCTACAACTATTGGGAGCTGCAGGGCGTGCGGCAGCTGCGTCCGCATTTTCTGTTTGGCCACTTCTTCAAGCTGAAGTCCATGCACCTCAGCGAGCTGCTGCAGGAGACCTACGATGCGTTCAAGGGTAAAACCCGCGTGGCCGGCACCTATCTATTTATACGGCCCTTGGCCGTGGTGACCGATCTGGATCTGGTGAAGGCCATACTCATCAAGGACTTTAATAAATTTGTGGATCGCTCGAATACGCCGCTCAATCTGGCACAGAATCCGCTAGCCGGCCATCTGTTCAATTTGCACGGCGAGGAGTGGCGGGCGCTGCGTACAAAGCTGTCGCCCACATTTACCAGCGGCAAGATCAAGTACATGTTTAGCACAATAACCGGCGTGGCCCAGCAGCTGGAGGAGACCTTCGAGCAGGAGGTATCGCAGGCAGGCAGCACCTTGGAGCTGCACGATCTGCTGGGCCGCTACACGGTCGATGTCATTGGCAGCTGCGCCTTTGGCATTGAGTGCAACAGCCTCAAGGATCCGCAGGCTCAGTTTCGGGTGCTGGCACGCAAGCTGTTTGCCAATCAGAAGCGCAATGTGCGCTGGAATCTGTTCAAAATGAACTACATAAAGCTGCTGCTGAAGCTGCACATCAAGATGCGCACCATCGACCAGGAGTACACGGACTTCTTTCTGCGCCTCGTCCGCGACACCGTTGAGCTGCGGGAGCGCGAGAAAATTAGGCGCAATGATTTCATGGATCTGCTGCTCGATCTGCGCCGTACGGATCAGAAGATGGGCTTGTCCGTGGAACAGCTGGCCGCACAGGTTTTCGTTTTCTTTGTCGCCGGCTTTGAGACCAGCTCCAGCAACATGAGCTACGCGCTCTTCGAGCTGGCCAAAAATCAATTAGTACAGCAAAAACTCAGAGATGAAATTCGCAGCGTGCTGCAAGCACATGGAAAACTAACCTACGAGGCCATGATGGAGATGCCCTACTTGGACCATGTGATAAACGGTAAGTGCTCAGATTAAACGCGATAGATAAGCAGCAATATTCGCTTGCCTGGCAATTGATAAGGGTTTTAGATAACAAACATTCTAGATACATCTGGACAGTAAGCAAAAGTTTGAATCAGCCAAAAAATATTTGCTTAACAAACAGTCGAGCTCGGCCCCAGAACAAGTCTGCCGGCGCTTAGAGCAAACAAAATAATCTCGACAAGTAAACAAAACAAAGCGCATTTCTTAGAGAAACTAAGTTCACACTATAAATACTTGTTGAAGGGCCGACAAGCTGAGCACATTATTAGACTCAAAGTCTGAAAGCGTTTAGAAGAAGCATACTAATCTGAATATATACTATATATGATGTCTCTTTATCAGTTTGAGAGGCCAAGTGGATATAGACAAGTCTCTGTGCTTTTGTGCCTCAGTCTGCCTTCCTGGGACCTAATTCGGCTATATCTCCTTATATAAGGAGCCTGACTGACTGATTGACTGACTGACTGATTGATTGACTGACTGAATGATTGATTGACTAAATGACTGACTGATTGATTGACTGACTGATTGCTGATTACTGAAGTTTTCACTGATATTAAGAAGGTTATCTCTTATTCCACCCGCAAGTGTGGAAAAATAGTGAAAAATATTTGTAATTAACTCTTTTGTTTACCTTCCGGTCGTCCTAAAACTCATTCTCAACTGTCTTTGTTTTAAATCATTTGAGCGGTATTTCATACATATTTCAAAATCCATCCCACCTTTGTGCAAATGGGGTTCAATGATTTGGTGAGTGATGATGTTTCGTGTATAAGTTCATTTCCGAGCTTCTTTGCGAGAAATTAGACGTTGAGGTTGAGATATTACGGGACGATTTGAATTTTCAGCGGGCCGAAATTAGGTGAAAAAGTTATAGCTTAAATGTACGCACAAAAATTAGCATAGGCAAGGCCGGGTAATACTTGGGTGCCCGAAACTTTGAGAACTTCTACTTTGGATATTAATTAATTGAATTTCAAATCATTTTGCTTTTACAATATTTATTAAACTATATTTCTACAAGGGTATTCAACGTATTGCCCTAACATTTATCCAACAAGATCTGTGATCAATAATAATCTCTTACAGAAACTCTGCGTAAATACCCGGCTCTGGCCTCGCTGACGCGCGTTCCCTCCGAGGACTACAAGCTGCCCAGCGACGAGGGGTACGAGTCGGACGGGCACATTGTGCTGGAGCGCGGCATAAAAGTGCATATACCGGTGCGTGCCATACACTATGATCCGGAGATATATCCGGAACCCCATGAATTTCGACCGGAACGTTTCGAGCCAGCCGCCTGCCAACAGCGTCATCCGTTGGCCTTCCTCGGCTTCGGCGATGGGCCACGCAACTGCATCGGACTGCGCTTTGGGCGCATGCAGGTGAAGGTGGGCCTGATCACATTGCTGAGCGCCTATCGCTTCAGCCTGCCGCCCGACGGACCCAGGGAGCTGCCCATTAGCAATAAGAACCTGCTGCTGGTGCCCGGCGAGGGTGTCCGACTGCGTGTGGATCGACTTCAGACTAACAGTCGCGACGAATGTAAATAAATCCAATAAAAACAATAACAAAACTCAAGCTAAATAATGCTGCATAAACAAATACTGCGTACGAGTCGAGTGCGGGAGAAATTGAAACTTAACACTGGCGTCGCGAAATGTGAGCAGAAAATTCAATCAAATTGAAGCCTTTTGGCGGTCGATTGAAAGGCAAACCAAAATTTATAGACGCCGCAAAGCAGCTGCTCCAGCAGCGGCAGCAGCAGCAGCTGCTCAGTCAGCGTCAACCGACACTGACACCTCCGGGCACTAAATCACACACATGACACCCACACACCCACACACGCACACACGCACAGACACATGAGCATGCGAGCTGACCAAAAACCCGTGTGGCAACACACTTGATGCACTGCTTCGACCTGCAGCTATTGGCTCCAGTGTGCGAGTGTGTGTGTGTGCCTGTGTGTGTGTGTGAGTGCTTGTCTGTGTGCGTGTGTGTGTGTCGCTCACATAAATCCAAACATTTACAATATTTTGCTAATTAGCAGAATATGTGTGAATAATGAATGCACTCGATGTGATGTAGCCAGTGTTGCGCGCTTTGCTATTTTCTAGCTTTATTTGGCTAGCTAAAAATTTAAGCAAGTGTTACCCAATCTGTTCTTTTACAGCTAAATATGGCTGGTTAAAATGTTATAATACTTTAGCTCTTTTCAAGGATGGGTAGTGCCGACCATTTAATTTTTTTTCAAATATATTTGGCTATTTAATATTATAGATTTTTTTTTGGCTTTTTGGCTTGTGAATGACAACTACGAACACCAGTGATGCCCATGAAGCTATTTCTAGCTTTATAATTTTATAATAATTGAGCTATTTTTTGGTATTTTTATGGAAAACTCGCCACCAGTGTGGCCTAGCTAAAATCTTAAGCAAATGTAGCTAATTTTTGACACCTTCCTGGCAATTACTAGCAACCAGTGCTGCGCATTCATCTACTATTAGAGCTTGTCAGCCAAAAACAACTGAAATTAAAAACAGATTTAAGTTTTTTTGCAGCTCAATGAAAAACAATAAGCAACCTGTGCTGTCCATTTAGCTATTTCTCAGATTTATTTGGCTATTTAAAATGTATAACTTAATAAGCGAAATTTTGGCCTCTAAAGCAGATTATAGACGAAATCTAATTTTTAGCTAAATTTGAATATATTCGCAGCTTGTCAGGCAGAAACAACCACAATAAAGAACTATTTAGCTGGCACTTAGATGACGAAATTTAGCTAGAACTTGCAACCCTTAGTACGCATTTAGCCTCTTTCCTCTAAACTCGTCAGTCAAAAACAACAGAAATTTAAAACAGATTTAGCTATTTTTTGTTTATTTCAATCACAATTGCTAGTTAATGTTAAAACGGCTTATAGATCTATTTTAGCTATTTTTGCACATTGGACTTGGCTACTTTTTTGAAGCAGAAGTTGGCAACACTGAGTCACGCAGCGCCCACTCGAGTGGGAGTGAGAGAGAGAGGAAGATGGGGGGTGTTGGTAAATGAGAGAACTTTGATGCATGGAAACTCTTGTAGGTGTCATATTAAATTTATGACTGCGTGTTCAGGCTGGCAACAAAGGCTGGCTGCAAGCTGCAAGCTGCAGCTTTGCATTTGCTGATTTTAGCGATTAGTTACGGAAACGGTGAAACAGGGTGTCGATTGGGGAACGGCGAGGGCAGAGAGAGAAAGGTAGGCAGAGAGAAAGAGGGAGAGAGACCAAACGATACTGTTGCACATTCGCAGGCAGCCTGAAATATTGTGTGTATGACATTAATCAGGGAGCAGGCAAAGAAGAAGGGACTCTGCTTGTGCGATGAAATAAAATCTCAATTGGGGATTGATAGGCAGATAAATAATATATATACATATATACTGATTGATTGACTGACTGACTATTCGATGATTTAGAAGAGCATTCCACCCACAAGAGTGGAAAATTGATGGAATACAGTCATATGAAGCTGTTTACTAAATAAGCAAATATTTAAAGACATTTGTTCAAATTCATTCTATATCAAAGGGTATTCTATATTCTATAGCCATATCGAACGGCTTCAAGATTTGCTCGATTTTAGAGAATCCACTCTCACAATATAATATACTAATGACATAAATAGATATTTTGGAAAGTTCATCGCAGGAGCATAAAATAGATGATATAGTGTTTATTGTGTTTTTCAACCTCAGTACGTTAAACTAATTAAAAAAAAATAAAATAAAAATTAAATGAAGTACAAAGTTCGACCCGAACTAAGCCGGGTAATAAAGACTAGAATAAATAACATATATATACATAAGAATACTCTATGAAAAATAATTCATTTCTTTTTTATTTATTGAAACGAAAACAGCAATTTTGATCGTATTTTGAGACGAATATGTGAACCAAAGCTGGGAAACTGTGAGAAATCTTTCTTGCTCAAACTAATTGGAATCGGGCGCTTTTGAAGAGTTCTCGAGAAATTGCTGAGTTCAATGAAAAGTGAAATGAGTAGAGCGATTCTTATGCAGAAAAAATTTACTAAGCCAAATAAAAGTCTGGCATAGATCATGATTTTGTGGCACTTTTTTATATAAATACTTTTTCGATAAATACTTTAGAGAAATCAAATTAGAAAATTTGAATTATTGACAGACAAAATTGATGACATACTTACATAATTAATAAAAAGAAATCGTAAATTCCACAATACTTATAATTCTTAACTTTTATTTTTATTCATTTAAAATACATAAAAAAACAACAACAATAATTAAACAATTATTTGAAACATTTTTCACCTTTAAACAAATTGTTGTTGTATATCGAAAACTCGCACGATTTACTGTAGAACTAATTCAAGTAAATGCCGCAGCATTTGGCACAGTTTTTTGCAAAGCCAGAAAAATGGACTGAAGCAGCACATGAACAGACCATAAATAAAATGTAAATCATGACCGATCCATTTTAACAATTTGACGAATATGTGCAGAGATACAAAAATCAAAATGCAACTTGACAGAAATAAATCCATTGTTAAAGCAACCGTTTCGCAAGGCGACAATTTTATAACTGATCGAAGTTTCAATTGAAACAGCTCGATTTGTCGAATCGAGGTTGAGTATTTTTGTAGTGGGAGAGTTCGATTTGGAGAGAGAAAGAGATAAGCCGAACTCTTACGGATAACGGAGCTAATGCCGAGAGAGACGATAATCTTATAACTGATCGTAGCTGCAAATAATTCAGCTCGATTTGTCAAATCGGGACTTAGGCTTTTGGGTGCAGTGGGAGATCTAAATAAAAAGCAGCTAGCCTCTGAAAGAGAGAGAGCGAGAGAGAGAGAGAGCGCTATATTACACATAAATAGAGCCTAAGCCGTGAGAGATGAGAATTTTATAACTGGTCAAGGCTCGAACTCAATTAGCTTGATTTGTCGCAGCGGGGTTGAATATTTGTGCAGGAAGAGCTTAATATTTGGCAGATTGCTTTTAAGGGAGTAAGAGAGAGAGAGAGAGAGAGAGAGAAGCTGAGCTCTTACACAAATCCAGCTTAAAACATGTGACCGACCTTATTTAAGGCGCCTTTAAACTATTTTATATACGACTACAAAGCTACTCTACAAATGTTCCAGGTAACCGCCTTATTATACTTAACCTGTAATATATTTGACCAGCATCTGTTACCCGTCTTTGGCCGTGACAAGTTTTTTGCTTTAACTCTTAAACAACATCAGGCGCCTTAAATAAGGTCTTTCACATGTTTTAAGCTGTCAGCCTTTTGCTGGCCGTGTCAAGTTTAAATCCACACGCGCGAGTCTAATGTATAACAAAATTAACTTTATATTAATTCAACTAAATGAATTGATATAAATAAAAGTTTATAATTTGTTTATTCAAATTATTTCTTGCACTAGAAAAAATAGCCCGGCGTTGCCCGAGTCTAATGTATAACATCGCTTAAAAAAATTAATTTAAATTAGAGAATATACTTTGTTTTAGGGGAGTTCAAACCCTAAGCTCCGCGCTTTGTCCAATGATAAACAATCGTTTTTTAGAGTGTACAAGTCTAGTATTGAACGAAAAAGTAAATTGTTTTGCCTAAATGAATTCATCTACATAACAAAGAAAATATGTATTGTCACGGGGGTTTGATCACCAAAAAACGATTATAATTATAACGATAAAAATAAATAAATAAAATAATAAATAAATAAAATAATAAATAAATAAAAATAACGATAAATAATAAATCGATAAATAAATTTAAATTAAAAAGAAAAAATTTGTTTTTCGGGGGTTAGATCCCTAAACTTTGAGCCCAACAATAAATCAGTCAACGTATAAATAAATAAAGAATGCGCCTTCGGAATTTTAGAACAAGACAAAGGATAGCGACAAATCAAAGCCTGAACAGATTGTCTTTAATATATTTTAACGGCATTAGTAATTTGTTTGTTCGATTTTCGATAACCCACAAAAGATTATAAAGAAAAATTGATATGAGCTAAAATACACAAAATAATGGAATATCTATTAGTTCCTGTGTAGACACCATAATATAGCACAAGTTTCATTGCGACTAAATACTTTCGAGTCGGGCATTATTTCTTGTTAGTTAATTATCCTGTTGCCATATCAGGACATTTCACTTGTGCTAATGGGTTTCGCTTAGCTGACATCATTTCGTATAATTATCTTGGTTTATGCACTTTTAATTGCCAATTTCCCTTTTGTGGGCCAAATGCCATCAAGGTTGCGCCTATAATTCTCCGGCTAACTTTGTCTATTAAACGCGTCGCATCATAAAAATGCAGAAATGAAAATTTAGTTATAATTTATTGGAGCAGTAGCTCGCCCAACTATCCTGCACACATCCCGGATCCCGGATCAGGCAGAGAACTTTGCATGTTCATCCACAATTACAAGGCGGTAAATAGGGTGTATAGGCAAGAGGGGTGGGGCGGGGATTGGGTGCTGCAGCTGTCGTCGTCGCAGAACGCGGAAGCGAGTGAAAAGCAATTATCAGGTGTCAAAATTTATATTAGTCTACCCGAAAACGGGACCAAAACGACAGCCAAAACTGGGAAGCAACACAAAAAGTTGCCAAGGAAGCGAAAGAAACTTGAAAACAAGTGCTGCGCGGGGTTCGGTCGGGGGTAGGGTAGCCGGCGTCGGTGTCCTGCCAGGCAGGCTAACCCTTTGCCCGCCCCGGACTTGCAGCCCAAAATGATTTGTGGCGCAAGTGCAGTGGCACGCAATGCAAAGTTGAATGGAGCTGTGGAGCAGCAGGTGGGGCAGGGCAGGGCAGGACGGGCGCAGGACAGGAGCAGTTCCCATGATGGGGACGACGAAGACGACGACGTCGCCGGACGCGGATATCCTTTTCAACATTTTCGCTTCATAACAATAATTTTACGCTGCAGTCGTTTTTTTTTTTTGTTTTTGCTACTTGTTTTTCTTTTTGGGTTTTTGTTTTCCATTATTTATTGGCCCTGTGCGTGTGTTGTGTGAAAATGATAGGCTAACCATGCCCAGCAGCGAGGGGTTGCAAGGCGGGCGAGAGGGGCGGCGTGGGCGGTTTGATTAGCCGCCCGCCTCAAGCAACTAAAACTGATATATGTGCGCAATTAAGTTGGCAAATGAGGCGCCGAGCAAGGGGGCTGGGGGGACACACAGGTAACTCCAACTCAGCCAAGCGGTGCCTGACACAATCTGATACCGTTATTGAAAAGCGTCTACCAAGTGCGAGTGTGTGTGTGTGTGTTTGTGTGTGCCCAACGTAACGCTTAAAGTTTGTTTTTTATGTCGTGAATGCCTTCAGCTGGGCATGAAATTAATTAAAAGTGCGAACTAAAAAAAATAATAGCATACTTATTGGCGCCCATATTGAAAATTGTTTAACAAGATTTGAGGCTAATCTTATGGTTAGGTAGAATTAAAAAATTTTAAAAATTTTATTTTAAATTAACTTTAAATCAAACAAAAACCTACCAGTTTTTTCAAGAGCTTAATATTTTTTAGAAGGAAATTATTTATTTGTTTAAAATTGTCATAATGTATGTATGTAGGAAAGTCGTGTTTCTTAAAAAGATAGCTGAATTTTAAATGCGACCAAGCTTCAGTACCTTAAAACTCTGCTTAATTGGCAATGGACAATTATCTAATAAAGCTCTAAATATATGGTTTTTGTGTCGAACTCCTTTCTTTTCTTATGAGTTCTGCTGCAAGCTCAGCAATTTAGAGTCTCATCTCGAGCCTTATCTAGAGAACATTATTAAATTGAACTTTTATATTAAACAGCTGCTTCAGAGAAATGCAATTAAAAACTAAATATTTATAAAAGCACTTCAAGGCCAAATGTGCACAAGGGTATTTAGGCTTCGGTGTGCCGCTGTTAAGCGTTGATTTTTTGCTTAAGTAATGTAGTTAGTTTGCAGGATTCAACTCTATATATGTTTATAAACAACAGTCGGTCCTATTTATCACATTTGCAACTCTTGTTGCTAGTTTTAGCAGCTGTGCCGCCTGCCAATGCCATGACCAATGACAATCAATTTCTGCTTAACACGCACTCGCCAACAACAACAAGAACAGCAACAACATTACAATGCTCACATGTAACTGTTTTACAAGCGCCGTACAGACAGAAATTCATTCATAAATTCAAGAAAAGCCGCGCTCACGTAACGTATGCAGAGCAAATTTCCCACAAGAGCGACATTCAATTCAATTCTCGTTCAACTGTGGTGAGTTTCAGCAGCCACCCCCCATTGGGCAGCGCGCCAGCATAGTCTCATGCACACACACAACAACTCGCGCGCACACACACACTCTTGTATTACAAATAAAACCAAAAGTTAGAAAAAAGAAGACGTGAAACGAGCGCCCACCAACAAAAAGCCAAATAAAATGTAGCCAGCAACAACAAAAATCACAGTTGTCTGATTCGTTCGCGACGCAACTGCCACCGGTAAATGCCATGCCCACCCCACCCACCAACACCCGACCGTCAAGCAACCCGACAGCCAAGCAGCGCCAGCAACGGAGGACAACGATTTGCTGTGTCCCATGCACATGTCTTCGGCTCGCTGGCTCGCTGGCGCGCTGCTTCGTGCGGCATTCGCTGTGGCCGCCAGTTTCAGTCTAACGACAACGTTCGTGGCGAGCGGTTGTGTTTTTTGCTGCAGGCGCGAGAAGCTGCCGAAAATCGTGTTAACTCGAGTGTTGCCCAAACTGTTGCTGCTGATCAAGACAAGCAAAAGAAAATGTGTTATAAAACGCCGCCAGAATGCGCCTAATAAAACGCTAACAAAACGCACTAAATGACAAGAGCTCTCATAGAAAATTCACATTGAAAATGTGCAAATCGCTGGCATAATTAATAAGTAATTAACAACAAGTTGCATAAATGCAGCACAACAACAACAGAATAAAAATAACAAGAAACAAGCGCCAGTTGAAACACGCTACTAACAAGCGTTTCGCTCGCGTGTTTAGACGCGCATCAGCCGAAAGACGCGCGCGTTTTTCGCCGCTTGTTGGCAATTTAGTTAGCGAATGTTTCGGCTGCGTGTTAACTGTAATTATATTTAAAAAGAAAAGCAAGATGAAAAACTAAAGCCATGTTATTTATGCTAGTGCTTACATTGCCGTCTGCCACACCCACCCACCACTCACACACACACACACGCACACACACGCAAATGACTCGAGACGGTCAATAGTCACATTCGCGCGTGTTTTTGATGTTTATATATATGTGTGTGTGTGTGTGTGCGCATATGAAATATGAAATTTGCCTATAAATGTGTCTGGCGCTCTGCTGTTTATTGCCAGTGCCTCATGCCTCATGCCACGTGTGTTGCATGGTTTTAGGCGTGCACAATTGCAATTGCATATTTCATGTTGACTGCAATTTAAAGTTCATTGATATCCATAAACCGCACTCGCTAACGAAGCCGGCAAATGGCTAACAACATATCTACACTAGACTACACACAAGCACAAACAGTTTAATAACAGATACATATGAAGCTAAATGTGCTTGCCACATTATTACAACATTTGTTGCAAGCATACTTTTGGGCTGCCCAGCGCTTGATAGATTTTTGTTTTGGCCCCAACTTTGGACATTTGGGAGCACATGTGTTTTTTTGGCCTCTGCCACTTTTCGTGTCATTTGCATTTTACATAAAACTTTGTCTGCATTTTATTGTTGCCACTCGCTATCGAGTTGATTGCGATCGTATTGGATTTTGTGGGGTGTGTCGCGAGGGATGTGGGGGCGTGCAGCCAGGTGCCACTCACCTCTGCCTGCTGTGCGGGTGTACAAAGGAAATGCGATTTCAAATAATCGCATCGTTCAGACCAACATGAACCATGCATAATTCAATTACAAAAACAAACCCATTCCGGATACGCAATCAGTTTCATAGCAATAATAGGGTATATGTGCTGTTTGCTATACACGAAATGTGGCATAATATTATAATATTCATATTTGCAAAGCCAAACAAAATTGTCTGCCGTTCGATTCACGCTTCGAACCAGCTTCCTGGCTTAAAGTTTAGTTCGTAAAGCTCCTTTTAGTTTCATATAATTGCATTTTTAATTTACAACGGCCCATTCTGCTGAATATATTGCTAGACGCTTATATTTTCATAAACAAGATGCGGGCTAGATTTGTGCCTTATCCAACAATTTCCATCTATTCAATTTGCTGGATAATTGTGGCCAAACTTGATGTAAAGCAATTACAAATGTTAAAGTGAGATATAAATAAATTTAAATAAATGAAATTATAAACAATATAGTTATGTGTCTTTAAATAGGCAATAAGCTGGCTATTTAAAAGGGTTTATAGACTAGTTCGATTGAACAGGATAACTTTTATATATTTAATTGTTGAAGCAAAAATAAACCAGAAATTCTTAAACTACAATAAATTAAAGAGCACCAGCTGCTAGGAATTTTGGTTTGAAATATTGATATATATTAATAAATATAGTAAATAAACTATATTATATAAATAAATAATTCAATAAATATTAAATATTAATAAATAAATAAAAAAATATATATAAAAATTTAATAAATAAAAATATTAAAAAAATAATACATAAAAACATCAATAAAATTTTATATTTATTTATAAATTAAATAGAAAATAAATAGATCAGGTAAATATTCAATCAATTAGAGGGTATTTAAAAGACCTATTTATACACACATATAAGTGCCTAGTACTTTAAAAAAAATCACTAAATTTCAATAACAAATCAGAATAACTTAAAACAATACCAATACATTTATCAGATACATTTTTCAATATTAATTGCATTTTTTACTGTTTAAATAAACTTCAATTGTCTTGTATTTCGAATCCAATTATTTCAGTATTTGAATACATAAAACATTTGTTCTTAAAATAATTGCTTTCAAAGTATTTTGAAAGTTTTTGAAAACTTATTTTTGTCTTTATTGATTATATTAATATGCTATAGAAAAATTAATATTTTTCTATTTTTCGAAATTAAATTTATTTACAAATATTAAAGTTTAAAAACTCTTTATTTTATTTCTTTAATTTTGTTTATTATTTATTTGATTAATTTGCAATTTAATGTTGATTTTCTTATATAATAATTTGATAAATGATATTTTTATCTAATGTGAAATTATTTGTTTATTTAGTTATCATATTCATTTATTTATTGTTAATTTTTAATTTATTCTCGTCTGCTTTCCTTTGTTTCTGTTGCAATAAAATATACTTAACAATGTTTGAAGCTAATGAAAAACATGATTTTTGTTTAGCTTAAGCGAATCCTGATTTTCATATGTTTATATATGAACACAATTTTGCAAAAATCTCTTGTCAAAAGTGCGTTAAAATAATCTAGTTCACTTTTGAGGCATACCTGTCTAGTTTTCACAAACTTTTGCTTTCAATTGAGACACACACTCAGCGCAAATGGCAACTCTTTGAGTATACACACACACACACACACACACACACACACATACTCACACACACACACAAATTCATATCAATGGCAAATTACACAGGCTCCATTTCAGTGGCAGGAACGCAGCAAGTTTGCCAAGTCGCAACTGAAATCGGAAAATTTCGACCCAGTACTTTGACATAATGGTAAAGAACTGCCCCGCCCCGCTGGCCGCCCACGCGCTTTGGCATGATGTGGCAAGAAATGCAGGCCGGCTCTTGGCTTATTATGCCCAGTCCGTGTTTGTTGTTGTTGTCGTCGTTGTTGTCGTTGTTGTTGCTGTTGGCGTTGTTAATAACAAGCGATAATAATCAACTTCCGTGCTGAAGGAGCTGGAGGAAGGGTGCTTGGCTGTAGGCTAGCAGAAAAACTGAGCAAAACTTTGCATAGTTGAAGGCGCCGGCCAGCAATATTTTTGCCATATACATTTTGATATATAGAGTATGCTAATTTTCTGCCCGGGCAGAGCTGGGCTAAGCAAAATAATTTTGTTTGAAAAATGTCGAAGTTGCATCGCGATAAAAACGAAATATATCACGTGCTAATTAATGTGTGTGTTGAAAATTGAAAATGATGCACTCCAATGCGTACATTAATATGGGGCACGAGCATGTGGCAAGTGCCAGTGGCGAGTGTGCGGCTTGTTGCAGCAGCATCTGCATCATTTTTAGTTTTCTGCTGCATAGCCTCGGGCACACGGGCACACGCGCAGCGTATGTAAATAAAAACATGCGTCCGTTTGACCTTGTGCGGCTTTTCCACATGAAAACAACAACAAAACAGCAATCCGGTGCGCTTCTTCTTTTTATGACAATCGCAATACTTGTGGACACCAACTGCACACAATTTGCACATAATTTAACAGCTGATTATACAAATTGTGGCCAATAGTTAGCCCCTCCGCAGACCTGGTCCGAACTGGACCTCTCGACTTTGCATGTCCAAAACGATAAACAAAATATACGGCCAGGCGAACCTCAACAATGTAATATACAAAATTCCATGAGTAGCGCTTATTATGAGCCATAAATTTGCCCGGAAAAACACAGCTGACCGTGTGCGTGTGTGTGAGTGTGTGTGTGTGTAGAAGAATTGAAACAAGACTGTCTTTTTTCTTAAAGAAAAATCAAATTTATTTTTGAGTGGTTAATAAATATATATATGTATATATATATAATTAATATATATGTAAACATAATATAAATATTAATGCATAAATATATAAATCTATAAATATATAAATATATAAATATATAAATACATAAATATATAAATATATAAATATATATAATATAAAATATATAAATATATAAATATATAAATATATAAATATATAAATATATAAATATATAAATATATAAATATATAAATATATAAATATATAAATATATAAATATATAAATATATATAAATATATAAATATATAAATATATAAATATATAAATATATAAATATATAAATATATAAATATATAAATATATAAATATATAAATATATAAATATATAAATATATAAATATATAAATATATAAATATATAAATATATAAATATATAAATATATAAATATATAAATATATAAATATATAAATATATAAATATATAAATATATAAATATATAAATATATAAATATATAAATATATAAATATATAAAAATATAAATATATGAATTTATAAATATATAAATATAAAATATATAAATATATAAATATATAAATATATAAATATATAAATATATAAATATATAAATATATAAATATATAAATATATAAATATATAAATATATAAATATATAAATATATAAATATATAAATATATAAATATATAAATATATATATATATTAATAAATAAATAAATATAAGAACTTGGAAACTCACTTGGAAAATTTGTAACTAAATACTCATTAGCTTTAATTTTCAGCTCTATTAAAATTATGTTTGATTTCTGGTTACGCACATGAATAAAAAGCCAACAGCAATTAGCTGAACAAACACTTGCACAGGCGACGCGTAGAACTTGCTACGGCTTCGGCTGGTAAATGGGATTTACATGGGCAATACTTCCAAGAAGAATAGACCAGGGTATTAGCATGAGCCAAGCGGCTGTCCGTCTGTCTGCCAGGCTGGCTGGCTGCCTGTCTGAGTGAACGTCTAAACTGACATGGGTGGCATGTTCTAAATTATTAATAATATTGCTGGGCCTATTTAGTAGACATTTTTAGTGTAGTCTGTTGTCTGTTGTTGCCTGGTGTAGTCGAGTTTTCAGGGCAGCTGGCACGACCTCAGGCCAGGCCAGGCCAGGACGTGCAGTGTGAACAAAGGACACACACGAGAAACTTTGCCTTCAATTGCAGGTGAAAATCAATAAATATACTAGCAAAAATGAAAAACAACAACAAAATAGTAAGAAAAAGAAAGCACAACTGAAAGAATTTTAATGAAATGCCATTTTAAAATTGTTTCTGTCAGTTGCGGCCTACAGAAACTCGACTTTTAATGCCAATTGAGAGTTCTTTAGGTTTGCTTCGTAACTGACTCACACGAAAAGACCGAGGCCTTAGTTTAAGGAAGCGAATATCAGCTAAGAATTATCTGGGGTGTACTTAAAGCTACTCAATTAAATCTTGAGTAATGCCTATAAAATAAGATCAAATAATAAATGACAAAATGATAAAATAATAAAAATTGAATTGAAAGTTTTGTTAGTATGTGATCTTTTTTAATTTGTTATTGAAATAGAGAAAGAAATTATTTTAGCTTACGTTTGTATCAATATTGAAAATGAATTCTAAATTCTAACCATTTCTAAATCTAATCAAATAAGAATTATCTGGGTTGGACTTAAAGCACTCAATTAAATCTTGAGTATTGCCTAAAGAAAAAAAAATCTGATAGAAAGTTTTGTTATTATGTGAGCTTTTTTAATTTATTATAGAATTAGGGATAGAAATTATTTTAGATAAAATTTTTATCAATATTGAAAATGAATTCTAATTTCGACTTATGCTAAGCTCGGGTTAGCTGTCAATTATATTGCATTTACTCTTAACTTAAATACAGTCATAGCCAGCCGCTAAGATGTTTATTCATAGAACTCATTTTTTATACCCTTTTAAGGATTATATGACTCATGTCTAGTTCATACTTTACCCTCTTTGAGTTCGCCCTAATGACTCAATCGCTTTGATCGCTGCTGCAAACGTTAGCAAAGTGAAGTAAATCAAATTAACATTTTGGGCTAAATTTCCTTTTGGGAATTATAATTTTATAAATGACATAAGGTGAAATCCTCTTAGGTTAGCCAAAACCAATTGCAACTGCACTGCGTCAGAGCTGGGCCATATCAGCCAACCATGTGACATGCACTCGGCCTAATGGCAATGGCCAATAGAATTGGCGACTGCAACTATAAAGCTCAACTATTTCAGACTCAACTCAGACGAACTCCAACTTCATATGGAGTGCTGCACGATTTTATGCTTTATTTACGAGCCGCACGTTGCAAACGGGCGGCACACACACACACACACACTCTGACACACACATATGCACGATGCGGCACAAACGAAACATTTCATTTCCGTTCCATAAACAGTTTTGGCCCCGGGCTATGTTTAAATGCTATAAGCAAAGGCAAACTGAAATGAGCAGAGGCAGCAGGCAGCAGGCAGAAGGCAGTGTGGAGAGGGGTTTTTGTCCCTCCAGGCAACATGCAACACCTCCGCCAGATAGTTGCAGGTCGCAGTTAATTTCTAGCAGCTGCTCGCCTATACAATTTACAGAGCCCAAACACGCAAAACTCAATGCGGACTATAGCTTGGAGCTGGACTGCAACCGGTAGCGAGAATCCGGGCCCAGTGGGCGCTTTAAACTTGAAACTTTTTTTGTTGTTGTTGTTTTTGTTTTTGTTATTTAGCGTATTTTCGACGTCATGATTATTGTTTGACTTGCTGGCCTGCCCGGCTACGCCATTGTTTTGTACTTTCGATACGATTTTCAAGTACTTTTGTTGAACTTTACGCATAAATAACAACAACAACAGCAACAAAGGCAACGGAAACGGCAACCGGTCCAAGTTTATGCCAATAGAGAGAGAGCCGCGCTAATGACTGCCAATTAACATGACCCAAGCCAACAGCAGCTGTTTACAATAGCCGGAGGGCTGGGTCAGTGATCCCCTGCCTATTGCTGCTGCACTCCTGCTGGAGTTCAAGTTTACCATATGCTCAGTTGAATTAGTTGAAATAGTTAATCATGCATTGGAATCAGCTAGGAGATGGCTGGAATGGGAAGAGATGTTTAAAATATGGGCGGGACTTTTGCAGGTAACTGAAATATTTTCTCGTATTATTTCCGAGTTTTTGATCTACAAGAAAATCAACATTTCCATAAAGAAAAATAATAGCAAATCAGTCAATAGTTTGTATTGAAAAATTTAAATAGGTTATCATAATAAGCCTACACTAAAATATAGAACGCTCGGAATCGGGTTTATTTTGGGCGTTGCCAGACGGTATCTAATTTTCTTTCCCCTACCCGTCTCTACGTGAAATTAGCTACTTCTACAGCTGCGATTGTCATTTAAATGCATCATGTGAAATGTGTTTCAATATCAAATATATAATTAAATCAAACTGGTAAAAAATAAGTGTTTAACTGACCTGCGAAATGTCCATAAAACATACTCAAAGATTTGGGCCGGCCAACGCCTGGGCGTATGCAGTGAATATTTTCATGCTGCTCACATTCATGTGCCAGAAATGCAGCCTGCAAAGAGTCGACGTGCCCGCCGAAGTAATTGGTAAGTTAATGCTCAATCATAATAAAATGAAAAACAAAATTAATATTAACAATATCTCATATAAAATCTGGTTAGAAGCACCGATTAAAAGTTGAAAACTATTTTAAAATTATCTTTTCAAATTTGCATAGAAGAAAATGAATCTTATGCATGAAATAAATCCATAATTAAAGCTCAACCCTTAAATAAATAAATAAGGCCAGACGCGTTCTCTGAAGATCAAACAAAAAAGTTGACCAACAAATCGTGTTAAATATTCCATATAAAATGATTGAGTATGTATGTATGTATATGGTATTCATAAATTATAGCAAAACATACTAAATTATAAAGCATGCATACAGTTTCTTCTCTTAGTCATCAAGATAGTTTTGAAAATTAAATCGAACGAACGAATGAAAGCTTAACTTCAGTTTAGATACCCTAGAAACCCTTAAGTTAGACTCAGCTTCGAACATTTTAGTTTAGATCTTACAAAACTAATTTGAAGATGATTGGCTTAAAAAAAAATATATGCTTTGATACAATAAATTATATTATTTTATATTATCCCGCAATTAAGGCTATATTTTTATCAGTCAGTCAATCAGACTGTCAATCAGTTTGTCAGTCAGAGTAAGAATTATATGGCTAGGAGGACACCGAATGCGGAGGAGAATGCGGAGGTCTCATTCAATCGTTCTCTCCGATCGGTTTATATAACCAACCTAGTTTTGTTGAGTTTATTATGTTAAAATGTTAGTGGAATAAGTTGGATTCTATTTATTCATTTAAGCTGTTCCCTTAAAAACAGTTAAATTTAAAAGAATTACATGTTTTATAGAGATAGAAACATACATATATAAATAAATATACATAGATATAGATAGATGAACAAGGCGATTTATGACTCCAACCTTTTTAAAATATGTAAAAGCTTATGTTGATTGTGATCCTTATATATAAGAAGAAATTCAGAATTTAAAAGGGAAATAAGCAATATAATAATTAAAATAATTTATTTGTGGTTAACTATAGTGAATGGAGTTTTCTGTTCAACTTTAGAAATTAAATACGCAACAAACTCAATTTATTTCTATACATGCTTAGTTAAAAGAGGTTAAAGAAATCACAGGATAATTTTGCATAAAAAATACAAAATACCAGCAGGATGGAAAATTGATTTAATCTTTCAATAAAATGCAGCAATTAATACCATAATAAATATCTGATATGAACTGTTTCCATTGCCGATTAATACACACGCTTAATAAAATAAAATATAAAAAGATTCCAACACAATTCGTTATAATTGGCTTCACATGAGGCGCACTCAATTGTTATCGTATACATTTTTGTTCTTTCCATTATATACCAATTAACATTGATACGGACAGATTATTAATGTGACAAAATGAATGCTCTATTTTGATTACAGTTGATCCCAAATTTAGCTATCCAATCGCAAATGTGACAGCGCCAGTGGGACGTGATGCTTTCCTCACATGTGTCGTGCAGGATCTGGGCCCATATAAGGTACGAGAGATACTCCCTCCCCTCTCAATGCAAACACAGCCAAGAGCCGTGTCCTCCTAGCCTCACCTCCTCACCTCCTCACCCGCCAGCTCAATTACACACTCAATAAGCAGCCAGAGAAAAACCCAACCGGTCGCATTAATATTCATTAGCAGTTTACCTCCAGCCAGACGGCTGGAGTCGTAATCTCAAAGACCAAATCTCGACACCCAAAACAACGACAACAAATACGAATTGAATGGAAATGAAAGTGAAAATAAAAACATAAACAGAAACAGAAATATGCAGGAGCTTAGCAATAACAAAAGCTAAAATCACATAAAAAGTAATTGAAATATGAATGCGAATGTGTCAGACACGGGGGAAGGTAGCTCTCGGGCTAGGGCTGTGGCTAGGGCTAGGGGTTGCGTCGTTTGGGGTTGACATTTAGGGGTCGGGGCATGCTTCATCATCGTTTCAGTTAATGTCTGTCTGTGGGTTGGCTGGGCTGTGGGCCAGGTGTGCGCCTCAAAGCGCAAAGCTTTGTTCTATCAACAGCCCCCAGTTAAGCCAAACCCTCGAATCCAACCCCAACTCAGACAATTAAGCGATATGCTGCTCAAGGATAATTGAGCAGGCACTTGGGTGTAATTACTTATTTTATGCTGACAGTATTTTCGGTTTACCTAGGCCCAAAAGTTAAATGCAATGTAATGTCCGCTTAAATAATTCATTAGCCCTCGATATGTCATCCTATAATATATATATTTATATAAAATATATATATGTATGTATATCTGTCAGCTGAAATCGACATTGCCTAAATAGCTTCACGTGTTAACATGTCCGCTCAGCTGAGCCCTCAAATTGTTTCCCAACGTCCGTCACATTTACACATGCAAAGTGTTGTGCGAAAGGGTTGTGGAATTTCTGGGAACCCGGCAACTGGGCGACTTATTATTAAATATCAAAAATACATATACATATATACACATATATATACCCGAGGCAGGCTCAGATTGCATGCTGCGTGACTTATCGCATAATAATTTAACCGCGTAATTGTACAATTACTGCCAAGTGTGTGCGTGTGTGTGTCTGAATGTGTGTGTGTGCGTGACAAACCAACCAGCTACTTAAGCTTCATAGGCAAAATATTTAGAAATAGTTCTTGGAATAGATTTTCTGGATACTTGTGCCGGAGTGCATGCCCAGGATTCTCTAATGCTAGGGTAATGCATAGCTACATATATAATATATATTTGAAAATTAGCTGGGCAATCCTTGAGTTATACCATAAAGAGTGTCTTATATGAAAAATATATTTAGTTTGCAAAAATTTCTAATAAGTGCAAATTAATCGACCCAATATATATACTATTCAATTCATAGTAGAAAAAAAGGAGTTTCATTTCAGAAACAGATTTAATTCGCATAAATACCCTAAATATTCATATAAAAAGATTTAGTATTTAAGTGGTGGATAAAAATATCTCTGACAGACTCATTCCTTGCAAAAGTTTCTTACTCCAAATTTAAAAAAAAATAAACAAAACAAAACTAACAGTAATAATTATTTACATTAATGTTTGTCTATATCAATATATTTTATTATATTTTATATAATATTATATTATGTATATTTATATACGAATATATATTTATATTACAAATATAATATAACATACATAAATATATAAATATTAATATTTTTTATTAATAATGATTGTTTTTTTTTGTTTTGTTACTAGAATTGAAAACAAACTACTTGCAAAGGAACACTAATACAATTGTTTATTAAAAATTAATGATATTATACATATAATATGTCCGCAAGGGTATTAAATCTTCGGCGTGTTACAGATAATTCAACTTTCTGGTTTTTTATTTTTTTAATGTTTTTTTCATTATGTTAAATTGTTGCAATTAAAATTCATGCATTAATATTTATTATTATGCGCGGCAACTTTTTTTAATCTTAAAAACAAAGATGCTGCTTTATGCCAAAAAAAAAAGAAGAAGTAGAAAATTAAGTAAAAAAAAAAATAATCTTGTTTTTTAAAAATTAAAAAAAATTTATTGCACCCGTAAACAAATGAGTTTATATAAAAAAATTACTTTTACAATTTAGTTGAACACAAAATCTATATAAATATATGAACAGAAGGCTTGTTCGGACAGCAGCTGTTGTCTTTTATAAATTTCATAAGTTTCATTTAGACAGAACTCTGCCCTGCGACACAAATAGACCGCACTCTGCCCTAAAAATAAGTAACTGCTAATTAGACGCCCACTGACACGCCCACTGCTGTTTGTTAACTTTCCCAAACAGGTTGCGTGGCTGCGAGTCGATACACAAACAATTTTGACCATACAGAATCATGTTATAACCAAAAATCAACGCATCGGCATTGCCAACTCGGAGCACAAGACCTGGACAATGCGCATCAGGGACATCAAGGAGTCGGATAGGGGCTGGTAAGGAGAATGCGATTCAATTGAGCCTGAAATATGCAGCTGTTTTATTACATATTCGCAGGTACATGTGCCAAATAAATACGGATCCAATGAAAAGTCAAATGGGCTACCTGGACGTTGTGGGTAAGTGTGCAGAAGAAGACAAAAGTCAAGCAACGCGGCAATAAAAATAAAATAAAATGCAAAAAAAAAAACTTTTGCCTTTTCCATTTCGTTTGTCAAACAATCATACGCCTCGTTGCCACAGCGCCGGTTGCATTGTTCGAGCCGGTATTCGCACTTGGTTCTCCACGAATAAAAACTTAATAAAACAAATAGGCATGCGCCGACTGGCTGTGTTCGACTAAGAGATACCCTATGACTCACTCCAAGCTGCCCTTCAAAACACAAACGAAGGATCTTTCTTGAACAACTTCGGTCATTATTGTCCGATCTTTATAAAATTACCAGGGCGTTAATAGGACAACCGAAAGTATGTGTATACTAAGGCTCAAGTTTATACTAGCACAATAATCATATGTATTTGAATTGAGTTAAATGCTCTATAGCTGTGTCTTTTATAAAATTTGGGTCTCCAGTTAAAAGATCAGTGTGTAGAGAAAAACAGATTATAGCTATAGAACTTTATAGATTCAATGTAATCGATAGTTTCAAGTAAATTATTTGCGTCTTCTATGGAAGAACCCTCCTTCCGAACGTATTTCCATTGCCTGTTACATACAAATGCAACCAATATACCCTTATTATGAACTTTAAAATAGGTATTCGAAATAAATGAATAAATACATATAAATCCGCCC
Organism: Drosophila littoralis; assembly: GCA_018903485.1. Lineage (NCBI taxonomy): Eukaryota > Metazoa > Arthropoda > Insecta > Diptera > Drosophilidae > Drosophila > Drosophila littoralis. Next base: position 107,408 of record JAEIGF010000254.1, on the reverse strand, counting down.
GCGGTGCCAACAAAACGTTTCCGCTTCGCGGCAGTGCGAGAACGGAATTGAGTTCGTTTCATGGTTTATGAAATTTCGCTGGCTAATGCACAGGACGGGGCCAGCGGAACATCGAGTGGGCACGCCCCCTGCCCTGCCTCTGCCCCCTCATCAAAAACACCGCTTGGTAACCCACGTTGCACCGCTATGGCGACTGCTTAAACATGTTTAACCGTCCGCTGAACCGCAGAAATTGTTGATTTTGAATTAAAACGGCGCACAGACCGAAGCAGACGTAAGAAATGCGTCCGGCCTGGCGGCCCGTTGCGGCTGCAACTGCGAATACGAACTAGTTGTCCATTTGCGGTCTTCAAACTGAACCCACCCACTGCGCGTCCCCGGCTAACACTAGTCCCATTCGACTCACAGCTGCCTAAATACCTTTCGCTGGCAAATCTAAATCAACGCGCTAAATATTTTAGCCACCATGCAGTCGGGGCTTGGCGCCAAACACGAAAAAGTATAATCAACTGTGTGTATTTGCAGTGGATAATCAGCCAACCACAGCACCACAGCGCAACAGGAAAAGGAACGAGCAGCATTTGTTGCTGGCTGAGGGGGGAGCGGGTCCAGGCAGGGGGTAGAGGTGGTCCGCCTTTGCGGGCGCTGATGATTTTCGTGACCAAGTGCAGTTAAACAGCCGACGACGAACGGCAGCGGGCGCACAGTTGGCAGCTCCGTCCGTTTGAATGCCGTTTCCCACACACGCACACATACACAGACGCACACACACACACACACACATGTATATATATCAAATGACAAAATGTGTATGATTCACGCGCACCCATACAACGGATTTTGGCTCTGACCAGCATTTAAGCCGATGAGATTTGCATAGAGCGCTGCAGTTCGAGATTTTTGCACAGAATTTTCTTTCATTTTTTGACAGCAAAATATTCAAACAAAACATTAAATTTCACATTTGAAATGGAAAGAAAGATGTACTTAAATTGAATAAAATTCAAATATAGTGAAATAAAAATAAATGACTGTTAGATATAAACAAATTACTCAACACTGAAAAATTTATTAATTTAAATAAAAAAATGTATTATCTTTAGCTGTTCAAATTATAAAAATAATAAATAAAAAAAAAAACTTTAAAAACAACACCTAAACAGATAAATATTTTTTTTTTTTTTTTGGCTCAAGAAAATATTTAAAGTAATATTAAAACAGAACTCAACATGAAAAACAAATTGAATTAATTTATTTATTTTTATTTCGCCAAAATATTTAAGTTTCAAACAATATTAAAAGAAAAATACATATATTAAAAAAAATTAAATATAAAAAAAGTTAACTCTAAAAACAACATTTAAATACCTCAGCTTGGTATTCAAAACAGAATTCTCGTGGTGCGCTTGAAAAGGAAAACCTGATACAAAACTCTACTGAAAACTTCGCAGTATTTTTTTTCGAAAAGTTTCGTTGAAGTTAAATTTTGAATAGAGAATTGTCAGACTATTTCTTCGAGTGTTGCCTAATAAAATGTTCGTGGCATATTGCCTGACAATATGTCTAATATACTCTTCAACCCCATGCAATCGTGGCCCGTTTATTTGCATTGCCCTGCTCCCCCCTGCATATTCCACCCTTACCCACAGCTCGGTGCAAGCTCCGTCAAATTCTATCCCTTTGTCATTCCGGCTGCCCCTTTCAGTCCTAACCTTGGCCACTTAATGACCGTTCAGTGGTCAGCGCAGTTCAGCACACAGTTGGATACGTCCGAGCTCTTCCTGCCCGGCAACCGTCTCTCTTTCCCTCTCTCTACCGCCCGCCGCCACACCTGCCCCCCATATAACAAGCTGTTTGTCAACACCAGCACATTTTTTGGTCATTTACCGACCACATAATTGCGGCATATTATATGCACACATATATATATATCATACACGTAGAACAGGCGCCCCACTCTCTCGGCATTATTACGTTTTCCTCTGGTTCATAGGTTTTCCGCTGAGGGCGCAAACATTCGCCGCTGTGGTCGTGGTCATATTACGTGCATATATAATTTACTTTTTTTCCAACTTTTATTTATTTAATCTTTATTTTTTATTTTTTTTTTTTTTTTGTTGTTGCGGCGCCGGGACAAATGAAAAGTTTGTCCTTTAAACAAAGGCGGCGACAAGCGCTCATTTGCAAGGATATCTTCGGGGACACATGAATATGAATCAGATTGCCAGCTGAGTGAAAAATGAGCGCAAATTATTTAAATGCAATATAAAGTACAAATTTTAAATACGTATTTTAAAAAATACAACATGACAATGCAGCTCATATTCTCCCTCTCTCTCTCTCTCTCTCTCTCTTTTTTCATGGGTTTTTATTCTTTTTGAATATATTTGTTATAAACATTATCTGACAACAACAACAACGACGACGACGACCGTCTGGCGGCCTCGATTGGAATGGCAACCCGATTGCTGCTGCTGCTGCTGTTGCCGCTGCAGTACCGCCGGATATCCTAGATTATCCTACAAGCACGGACATGGTCGTACGGGAGGGCAGTAACGTGACGCTCAAATGCGCTGCTACCGGTTCACCAGAGCCGACAATTACATGGCGACGTGAAAGTGGAGTGCCCATCGAGTTGGCCAACGGCGAGGAGGGTAAGTTTCGGTTTGGAGTATCACCATGGTCATATGCATGCATGACTCTCTCTCTCACTCTCTGTGTGTGTGTGTGTGTGCGCTCGCGAGCGTGTGTGTGAGTGAGTGGTAAGTACTTTTTGCTGTTGTGCTGTTGCTGCCACCGCCTGCTGCATGAGGTTTGCCAGCCAACATTTTTGGAGTACTTTTACACAAAAAGGTAGCGTACGCCAGCAGCGGACCAGCCAACGACTGGGCTATGTCCTCGCCAGACAAGTGCACAGCCAGCAGCGGGTACGTGCTACGTGACCAAAGCACCTGAGGAGCGCACCTGTGTTCCAACCAGCTTTCAACCTGCATATTTTTGCGAGTGTGTCGATGCAATCCACCCAGCCCCATCCCCCCCGATCCCTTCCCCCTCTCAGACTGATGATGACGTTTGATGGCTGCACTGACAGAATTAGCGAGTGGTTAGTTAGCGAATGGTCAGCAGGCCGGCAAAATGTGCCAACTATTGCACTTCTGATTGGCCTGGAAAGGTCTGTGAGCGGGGATTATAAGCCCGAGTGTGCATTGTGAATCTAATTTAAAACTGAAACTAATCAGTTTTGAGCAAACACTCATGAATGCACTCTTGAATTTACTCATGAATACCTCTTGTCAACTTACTAGTTTAAAGTTATATTTAACACTCAAATTTTGATTTACATGGCATTTTTTATATACAATCTAATGAATACCCTCATGTGTGCAGTCATGAATGCACTCACAAATACCTCATCTAAATGTACATTCAAATTCGCTTTACATTAGATGTATATTTAGATACAGTCAAGCATACACTCATAAATAAATTTTCTTTTTTAAATGTACACTCAAATTTTTCTTACATTGATGACATTTTCATAAAAACTCACGAATACACTCGTGATTACTTTTATGAATGCACTCATGAATACTCTTTAGAAATGATATCAAGTATAACAAAATTTCCATTATATCTTTTCAAGTATTTTTATACTCTTGAATGCACAAATACGTCTTATGAATATACTTATTAAAAGTTATAAATGACACTCAAAATAACACTCAAACTTTTAAAACATTCGCATTTTTCATTTATTGAATTTCATTATTTTAATATTTTTGTGAATGCATTGGATATAAGCTTAAAATAACATTCAAATTTTAAAAATTAACCCTATACATTTATGAATGCACTTACGAATACCTCTTTTTAATACTCTAAAAATATGAAATTAATATCATTCAAATGTATGTTTATTTTGCGTGTATAACAAATGAACAAACCCATGAATACTTTCATGCAGATACCTTTGAGACCCCAAACCCCATATCTGTCTGCCTCTGTCTGTCTTTCTATCTATCTATATATGTATCTATATATATTTTGTAATGCAGTCTTTGGCAATAATTAATATTCTAAAATTTGTTTGTATTTTGTTATTTATTTTTTCCTATAATTTTTTTTCACATTTCTTACCTGAATGCACACGTTTAACTTCTCGGGTATTTATTTTGCATCTCTTTCCACACCTGAAACGCATTTTCAGTTTTAATTAGCTCACAGAAGCATTTACAAAGCTCTTAAGCTGCAACGCAATCATTCAAAGTAATCATTTAGGATTATTCATTTCTTTTCGCGTACACAACATTCGCTCAGTGTAGTCCATTGCATGAGTTATGCTGCATAAACAGGTCGAGCCCCATCAAAGTCCACACGAAAGGCCAAAATCAAAGGTGGCCTAGCAAAAAATGGAGCCCCCTGAAACTAAAGAGAAAAAACGAACCAGTCAAAAAAAAAAAAAAAAAAAAAAACCCAGAACAAAAACAAAAAACAGCATTAATAGTACAAAAGTTGGCAAAATGACCTTTTCACTGGGGCTTAAATGTCTGCTACCCTATGGAGGGCTGTCCAGTTGGACCATTGAAGCGCCCGCAATGCTTTTTAATACGCGATATGTGTTTGGGTAGCTCATGGGCTTAATGACTTTGTCATTATGTTTGTCACATAATAAAGAAATTCGTTTGTTGCAGTCGAGAGACAACAACTTATAATAATTAATACCAACAAATTTAAAGTATTTCAAATGTATTTTATAAAATGTCGAAAACTTGCACGCTAAAAGTTTTCTACAGAATAATTCTCAACATATCATGAAATACACTAAAAATATATTTTACAATTATAAAATATTTTAAAATTAAAATTATTAATATAATTTAAGTTATATGAAAAAGTGTTTTGGTGTTTTTATAGAAATATTATTTTGTTTAAAGCATAGTCTATGTAGATGCAAGCCTTTGGGAATTTAAAGAGACTAAGAGTTAAAAAAAAGTTATGAAATATTACAATGTATAGCAACATATGTACGTAAACATTTTGCATAAACAAATTAGGGTATATATAAAAATTAAAAACGAAAATTCATATATTCATTTCTAATTTCTAATTATATACGCAATACAATTTCCAAGTCCCATAAGAATTCTTCAGCATGTAGATGCGAGTTTTTGTCAGTTTAAAGAAAGTGAGAGTTTTGAAGTAATATTTTAAAACAAAATGACAAATAAAACTCTTAATTTATTTTTTAAAATACGTATATTCTAAAAAAAGTATAATTAATTATTAAAATTAAAAATAAATTATTTTTCATATGATTTAACAAATGAAGTACTTTTAATTTAAGTAGAATGCAGTTATTTCAAAAAATATCTACCACAACGTCAATAGGTCCCAAAAAAAAAGAAAGTCAATATGGATAAGATTTAATAGCTTTTGAAACATAGTTTGGGGCAAAATCCATAGCCATATTATTGAAAATATAATATCTCCTGCAATTGGTAGCGTATTTTGAGGGCGCTATTTCAGGCATTCGTGAAGTTTTCTTTGTTTTAAAATAACCAGCACCGTTTGGTGGGGTAAAAGTTTTTTTTTTGTTTTTCTTTTTTTTTGTTTTTCATTTGAAATTTGATTATTTGGTTTGGTTGCTCAAATGAAATCATGGCGCCCGAGTAAAGTTTTTATGCTATTTTAGCGTGGCGCGACTGTTTGCTGTTCATTTCAACCAAATTACACGTTTTTCGTGGCTATTACGTTTAATGACCGCACAAAAAATGTGCGGCTAATAAGCAATGCGGCTATTCCTGGCATTAAAGTCGGACTGCGGGCTGTGGACTGGGAACTGGAACTGGGAACTGGGAACTGTGACCTGTGACCTGGGCGAATCAATAAACGAAAAATCAGCTTATTAGCTGTATATGTATATATCCCGCTGCCGTTCCATACGTAACAATATCAAGCGCAAACTAGCCAGCACTTCCGCTTCCGGTGAACCCAAACACACAGACATACCGCTACATAAATAGATAGAGGACATATCCATATCATCATCATGTTGCACTTGCAGTCTGTGCTGCTGCCGGCTTAGCGAACAACTACTCTACAACTATGCAATTTATATAATAGCAAGAGTGCTTCAGTCGGGTGTGCAGGACTAGGAGATGCCCTTCTTCTATAAACACACACTCCCATAATTTCGCCCCACAATATGAAAAATGAATTCTTGAACAACTTTGTCCGACAAGGGAAGGTATTCGAAAAGTGAAATGTTCTGAGACGCTATATAGCAATTTAGACAGTAGCTCCTTTTATTTTCGGTTTATTATTCAAAAAACTCTAGAAGAATATTGAAACCAAATTATAAGCTGCTTCTGCGTATGCTATACGATAATATATATAGATCAAGTCTTAAACTTCTATAGTTCCTAAAGAGACAGACATAACTACAGCCACCTCAGTTAGTCGTCCTGACAAAGAGATCCTCCTTCTGCCTGTTATACACATCTGTACAAGATAAATATACCCTTTGTAGCCATTCCCAATGCTGTGAGGGTATCAAAACCGAGTTCGACTATCAAAACAGGATATTTGCGTGGACCTGCCAGCTACCAAACAGTCAACACCGCCCCCTCTAAAGGCCACTACCCCGCATGGTGCACACAGCATCATCATAAAAGTCGCTAAAAGTTTTTCGCTTTTCTATGCAACTTTTGTTATACGAAATATAAACCCAACTGCCGACTAGTTGGGCGAACAAAATGCATGAAAGAGCTTAGGCAAATGTAATAACTATCATTACATGGCTAAACATTTTGTAGATACATTTGTATTTACAGCTCTGGTAATTGCGTAGATACTTTGCTTGAAAGGATTATTTTTGACAAGAGCTTGTCCGTTAACAAGCGAAACGAATCGTTGCTTTCAATGTTAAATGATATTAATCAAGATTTATGATTGTATAATTGGTGGACTTTTGATGTGAATGTATGTATGTAAAATAAGCAGACTCTTTCAACTATTTGTTAAATAATTTAACTGGTAATAAGGGAAATTATTAGATAAGACTAACTAACTATATTACTCTTAATACTTTTTTATTTCTACAGTACCCAGCATTGAGGGCACGGATCTGATCATACCTCAGGTAAAACGTCAGCACATGGGCGCCTATCTATGCATAGCTTCAAATGGAGTCCCTCCCTCAGTGAGCAAGCGGATAACTCTTGTGGTGCATTGTAAGTATTACAAATAAATTTAAAATATAGTATTATTTATGCTAAAAAAGTGGAAAAACTATTGAATATTTAAATAATGTCATTTACTCATTAAGTTTGCGATCTTTTCATTTCAGTTCCACCCATGATCACGGTGCAGAATCAACTAATTGGCGCCGTGGAAGGCAAAGGTGTTACTCTCGAATGCCAATCGGAAGCATATCCCAAATCCATAAACTATTGGACTCGTGAACGTGGCGAAATCGTGCCACCGGGTAAGTTATGCGAAAGTATATTTTAAAATATCTAAATAATACATGAAACAGACTGAAACCGAAGTATATGAACCTTCAAAGCATATATAATCAGTTAAACATTATATAACTTTTTACTTTGATTACGGTTTGAAATAAGCTCATGCATGCATTCATGAATACATTTATGAATGCACTCATGATATATGGTATATGACAGACTAAAGTGGAAGTATAAAGCCCTGCAAATCACATGATCGAATAACAAGAACAAATTCAGTTAAATATTATAAAATATAATTTTCTTACAATCTGTACTAATAGTTCACAAAATATGCCCATTTGAAAACTCAATAAGATATATAGGATTATATATTTGAATAATTTTATTTTAATTTATTTATTGGATGCGATTGCCTATGCTTTTTATAGATAATATTTTAATGCCAAAAATCTATTTATTGACAAGCTTTTCTTATTAAAAGTAAAATAAACCCTATAATAATTCTTATTAATCTTTAATTTCTTAATAATTCTTAAATTCAATTTTCCTTCAGAAAATTTGGTTGAGTTCATTAATTTTCCTAAAACAACAACTTTGGTTTAATACTGCGTTTTTATTCAGAAAAAAATTGGAATCTGATGCAATTCTTTTAGGTTAAAACATTTTTATTGTCAATATTTTTTTTTTAATAAAAGTCAACAACTGACTAAAATTGACGTATTTTTGAAATTAATTTATATAAATGTTTTGCTGATGCGAATAGCTTTCCAGCTGGCGAGCTACGCCTGACATTTGACTGTCAAATATGTAAATGAAAATTATCATTTAACAATTCATTATCCGGAACAAACACATTACCACGGCGACAGGCCGCATGTGTGGCCCCACACAGAGTCAGGTTCCCAATGGATTCCGCACCGAAAAAAACAGCCCGCTCGACCGTCTGAGCCAACCGAACAGACTAACCAGACTGATGACCGTCGAGTGCACAGTTCGCCCGCGACAAAAAGTTTTTAATTAGCTGATTTAGTAAATACGAGCGCGAATTACATTTGAGAACCCCATGTTCCCCCCTTATTCCACACAGATAGCCGATTCGGGGCAGCCGCACTTCAGCGGTTTCTCTGTACGCTGCCCGGAACATGCGTGGATTCTGGGTTTTAACTGAGAGACGAGTCGTCGACAGGCGACTTGTTTCATTTCACATTTTGCTATAAATGTAAATAAATAAATTTCATTTGCACTATCTTTCAACTGACAAGCCCCGCAGCTCTGAAGTGTGGCATAAATTTTCTGCCTGCTCGCCTGTCAACGACATCCTGTCCACTTTGCCCCGTTTCGGGCCGTGCGAGTGACATGCTTTTAATTATTTAAATAACGCAAAATTTCAATTAAATATTAATTAGTTTATTATTTCAATGCAATAATAAACTGTTTCTATTTGCATTTTTTTTTTTTTGCTATTTTCGCAGGCGGCCAATACACGGCAAATGTTACAGAAATCGCCGGCTATCGCAGCTCCATGAAGCTGCACATAAATCCGCTGTCGCAGGCAGAATTTGGCGCATATCGCTGTGTGGCCAAGAACTCACTGGGCGATACAGATGGCACCATCAAGCTATATAGTGAGTAGAGCTCAAAACTAAATTCATTATAGTCATAGCTAACATGCTAACTGACGCTTCATAGGAATACCGCCAAATGCCGTCAACTATGTGGAGAACTTTGAGGCGCGACACAAAGGTGAGTCAAAACAAAACAGATAAGGAAAGGGCATTTAAAGAGCTCGTAAAAGGTTAAACAAGTAAGAGGCTCTAGTCGGGAGCTCCCGACTAGGGAATACCCTGAACCCTCTTTGAGGTGGTAGCGGGGAGGTGGCGTTAGGTATAAAATTAAAGATATATATATAATATTCTAGAAGCAACATATCATGTTTGGTGACTCTAGCTCTTATTATTTACCCAATTTGCTCAAAAAACAGGATGTCGATATAGATTTTTATCGATTGCTTGAAAACGGAGTAAGTTATCGATTATCGGAAACAAACTCGATCTGCGCAGGTACTAGAAGCACCTACATCTATAATTTGAGCTCTCTAGCTCTTATAGGTTCTGAGATCCTTGCGTTCATACATACGGACAGACGGACGGACGGACGGACAGACAGACGGACATGGCTAGATCGACTCGGCTATTGATGCTGATCAAGAATATATATACGTTATGGGGTCGGAGATGCTTCCTTCTGCCTGTTACATACATTTGCATTTTGCACAAATACAATATACCCTTTTTACCCATTTTCAATGGGTTCAGGGTATAAAAAAGGTAGATACTGGGGCTCTAATTACTGGTATGAAAGTTTTTTTGAAACATATCTTAAAAGAAGGCGACTTATATTGAAAGATATTTATAGTACGTCAAATAAGCTAATAGAGACTTGTTTGGTATAAATACTAATTTATAAATATAACAAGTTGGCCGGCGAACTTGACTTATTTCTTTTATATATATAAATAATAATCAATATAAAATTGGGTTGAATAACTGGTTGAGAATTGCAAGCGTCAATCAAGCAAATTTTAAACAATACCAATTTGTTTTTTTTAAGTTTTACCAGAATATCTTGATTCTCCTTTGCTTAATTAAAGTATTACCTAACTAGTTTCTAAGGTCCCTCGACTTTACACTGAATATATATGGTATTCAGTTCTCAGCAAAGCCCGTTTCTAGTATTAGAAGCTCCAAACATCGTACATTACAACAAGCCCTTGAGAACTGTGGAAAGCCAACGTCTAAGAGAGTTGAGGGTGGGAGCAGGCGCGAGAAAAGCGAGATTTAATAGCCACTCGGCATAAATTTAAGATGAGCGGCAAATATTTCACTTTGCCCGGCTGGCATCATAAAAAACAGAAATGGAAACGAAAAAAAAAAGAAGAAAACAAACCGAGCTGGGAGAAAAAGCATAAATAATTCATTTGGCATGCAAATCCGTTTCGAATCGTCAACGCCACGAAACAGGTGAAGCAGTCAGCGCGGTAGCTTAGGGGGGCGATGGGTGGTTCGGCAAAGGAAATGGAAATGAAAAAGCAACAAACTTGCGACAAGTCTTTTATAAATATGCATTAGGCATAAACTAGTATTAGGAACAGCAGGGCAAATACTTTTGAAAGCCGCCAAAACTTAATCGCAATACCTTTTCAACATTTCCCACACACAAAAAAAACCAGGTAAAAAGCGCACGAAAAGCTCGGAAATGTATCATTCGTCGAGGGCGCAGGAGCACAGCGGCGAGGACACCGAGAATCCCGGTAAGCGAAAAGGTAAGCCAAGTCAATGTGCCCATCTCTCCTCCTCTCTCTCTTTCTCTCTCTTTCTGACTCGGTTCCGGTTCCGGGTGTGCATCGCACCGATTAGGGTTACGGGCCATATTTCAAGCATTTATGGTCGAGAGGCCAGAACCCAACCCCCGGATCCCAGCCCCCAGCTACGGGTTTAACAGGCCACTTGAGACGGGCATAAAGAAAGAAAAAGTAAACTAGGGACATTGTCGAGCTGAACGCTTTTCGCCGCATGTTTAACAGATTTTCACACTAATTTGCGAGCCGCAAGACCAATAAAAAGGAAATCCAAAAGAAAATTTGAGGAGGGAAAAGGTTGTGCAAATAAGAAGGGAAGAGAAAAAAGTGTAGCATACTTTTTGGGGGCAGGTAAAAGTTTTTCGCTAGCTCAGACCCACATAATTGTATATCAATAAACACGCTCGGTTTGGCTTCAGGGCAATTTAATGATTTGTAAATACTTGGCCACAATCATAAATAAATTCTATTGTGGCCCCCAAAAATGGAGACGTGGCCAAGAGCAGGAGGCAGTAAAGTGCTCGAAAGTTCGATTCTATTTTTGTAGCCTAATTGAGTTGTGTGTATTTGAATGCAAGTTCAGAAATAAAATTAATTGTGGGCTTGCTCAGCGAGGACTTGGGCTAGGTTTAAGAATGGAAATTCTTAAAATCGACCATGACAGTACTTTGGCATAGTTAAGGTGAGCTCAGTCCAGTTTGGCCTCGACTCGCTTTAACCAAGGCCCATTGACTGCGCCGCAGGAAGCCATTTTCATATGGATAGAAGGTACAATATAAGAAGCATTTAGCTCTTCCCCGTGGCATGGATAATGTCTAGCTTCTTTGCCTTGGCTTTGATAGAGAGATAGAAAAAGACTGTGGCTTCCAGGAAAACGGAAGCTAGTTTTTCCCAGAGCTGGACACTGGCTCAATCTCTGCAGAAGTCATTCTAGCGGGGTGTCTAAAAGTTTGTTACCAGTCAGTATCCAGTCATAGCAGCAACTACAGCTGTGTAGCTAGTTTTTGGCAGCGCGTCGACCAAGTTTGACCTTCTGACTCTTAAGCCGTGATTGCTTAAGCGTGTGATAAATTTTCTCTAGCGTCAGCTCTCTGCAGAGTGTTGTCAGCCGCCAGTTAACGAAAGCACCGCCCAGCTAATCACTACAACTGTCCCGCCCACAGTTTGGCCAATTTCCGCCGTTCAACCCGCCGAGTCCATTAACATTTTCCACAAATTTTTCCCCCCAAAACCTGCCGCAGCTGATTTGAGTCTTAGTGCGGAGAGCATTGACAGCATATATGGATCATCGGCAGCTGCGCTGCGGCTAACCAGAAAATCTGGACGACTCGCCCTTAGCTGTCTGTTGCCCACACTGTTGCTGCTGCTTTGGATGATGAGGACGACATTGACGAGGCAACTGGGAAAAACTCAACTGGCATTGTTGCCACAAACACTGACACATGTTTGACACAGACGCGAAGCGCCAACAGAGATTAGACAGCGGCATCAGCAGAAGATGGAGCTGGAGCTGCAGCCGGAACTGGTGCTGGAGTTGGAGTTGGAGTTGGAGGCGATGGCAATGCGATGATTGTGTTTGGGCTTCATTGAGTTTGTCAATGCCAAAAGCTGGTGCTGATTTATGGCACGTGGCTTAGTTAAAGTTGAACGGTTAAAAAAAAAACGTATAACATAAATAAGTACATATATTGTGTAGCTACTAAATATTAAGTCAACCAGGCTTCCTAATCCCTACGCGTGCATGTTCAAGCTGTTGAATCTTAGCATAAGTTTAGCTTAAACGCAGAATTATGTAATATATACACATATATATATATATAAACCAGAAGCAAATATATATATATTAATGCAAAGGCAAATTGTATGGCACGTGTACATAAACGTACAGCAAAGCGTTTTTTGTTTAGTTTTTAGGTGTAAATTTGTATTAAGCCATGTGGACATAATTGAAGAGACTGTATGTGTGCAAAGTAACATTAATTGCGGCTAAATGAAATGCTTAATTATTATTGTATTCGATTAGGGCAACTAATTTTAAGGCAAAGCAACATTTAATTACAACTGGAGCGGTCTGAGAGCTGAATATAAAGCAAATTAATTATTCGAAGCAAGTCGAAACATAACGAAAATAATCAACAACAAAAATATAGCAAAAGTTTACGTAGCACATGCTCAGCAGCTGGCTGTGTATGTGGCATATATTCAAAAAAATATATATACTATATATATACCACAAGAAATATTGAGTAAATATTCAAATCAACATTTCGTTAGTTTCCATTAAGTTCTACTCTTCAGCTTCCCAGCTCAACATCCGTTCCAAGTCAACAAAACATTATTAAATACACTAAATATCAAATTAAAAAAAAAATTACTTCATACATATCATTTACCTAATATAATATCACGAAAAAAACGTATATATCGTGTTAATTATTTGTTTGGCAAACAATTAAGAATTTTTAAATATAAATTCACTTGACATATACATTTAAAAAAAAAAGTTTATGCTGTAAAATACATATATAAGCGAAGTATATTAAACGAACAAATAAATATCACAAAAAAAATTAAACAAGCCCCGACGCTATGCAGCTTAAATGTATTTAAATTTAAAGCGAGTATTTAAACAATTAATAAACAAAACAAAAAATTGCATATTTATTTATAGCTTACAAAAAATGTATATTAAAGATTAATGAAAAGAAAAGCGTAAATAAATTGTTATATAAAAAGCAAATAAATTGAGTTGAAAATATATATTAATATATATATATACGCATAGCTACTCATTGTATATGTAAATTTAAGCAACACATGTAAATGGCAAATCGACAGGAATATTTATAAAATAAATAAACTTTAAAGAGTTAAGCTTTGTTTTCGTCTGGGAGCCAAGTGTGGGCTTATCGCTATGAATATTATACATAATACTTAGTTATACAAAACGAAAGGCGGCTGCCTTGATTTGCTTTCGCAGTCCATCAAAATGCCAACCAGGCGCATAAATTTGAAATATATTCCAGCTAGTGCTAAAAAATCAAATTAAAACAAGCAACAAATGCGAAATAAAACCAAAATTCTTTCATTAAGAACGCTTTAAGTGCAGGCCAGCACGCAAAAATACCAAAAAACATGAATGTAAGGATACATTCGGCACGCCGTACATTTAATACCCTCGTTGACGAATTCCTTTTGCAGATTTGTGAGCACAGTGAAGTAAGTGCTGCGTTTGAAACGAAAACTCACATATAAAAAAAAAAACGTTTTGACGAATCTCCCTATGCCAGCTATATGATATTGTGGGTAACAGAAAGTCGCAAATTTTCAAGAGGATAGCTTTAAAACTGAGACTCGGATCGGCTTTTGATGCTAGTCTGGAATCTGTAGTATATACTTTATTGGGTCGCAGATTTCTCCTTCTATGCGTTACTCATAACCTGACAAAACTATAATACTCTCTAGAAGGGTATAAAAAACCAACAGAGTCAAAAAACTCTTCAAGCTCGCAGCTAATAAAAACTCGAGCACTTTGAGTATGTGTGTGTGTGTGTGTGTGTGTATTACGAGTAGTTTTTATTACATTTGTTTCCAGGAATTTTCAAACATGCCAAAACAGCTGCAACCACAGTAGACGCCAAATGCCCACCAAACCAACAACCAGCCCCCCACCTGTACGGAACTTGAATCACCTGAGCGGGTTACGTGCAATGTTTTTGTTTACCCTTCGGAGCCAACGCGTTTTTAGTCCATTTTCGTGGAGCATTTTTTGGGGCCATGTGTATCAGTGCGCGAGTGTGTGTGTGTGTGTGTGTGTGTGTGTGCGTGGAGTATTACGACCCATGTATAATATTGTGTGCAAATATCTGTCAGTTGATTTTGCATGCAATACATATAAATCTCAAGGTTAAAATGTAGTAAATATGCATCATAGATGCATGCATGGCTTACTAAAGCGCTTTTCCAGCTCAGAATGCCCGTACACGGCTCGGGCTGACCCGTATAATGTGCATTTTAATAATGTCAAACTACTGTGGGGCATTAAGCCTTGTTTCCTGATTGCAAAGTGCAAAAAGAGAAGATAAATAAAATAAAATAAAAAAATTCAGCGGCGCAGAATATACTCAAAGAGATCGATTTTTTTTTTTTTTATTTCGCATGAGGTATCAAGCGATTTAAACAGTGAATGAAAAATTCAACTCTGATGTGCAATTACGTGCTGGTTTTTCATTTGGGAAATCCTCGTCCTTTTTTTCACTGAAATTAAATTTCACATTCGAGTAATGAACACGAATCAATTTCCAGCTCGTAATAATGTATAATAAATATGAATTCGAACTATTCTAAGCGAATCTTTTTCAACTGAAGAGCTGAGTTCGACAGGCTAAGGTTTTTTTCATAAATAAAAAAAGTGTCATTAATAGTAAAAATTAAACTAAATTTAATAATAATTATACTTGCATTTATACTTACAACAATAATAATAATAGTATATTTAATACTAATGATAATACTAATAATAATAATGATTATAATAAAATATTAATATTATCGATTTTTTCATAATAAATAAATAAATAATAAATAAATTGTATATATTGTTTTTCTAAATAAAATATTGTTTGATTTTCTTAGACTTAATCCTCTTTAATGACAACTTAAGAAACTTTTAATTCCAAAATTCAGAAAAAGGGAATATAATTTTACAAAACAAAAAAAAGCACGAACTATATTCAATTAATAAGAAATGTAACCTAATTTCGGGTCGCTTTGTATTAATTGCTAGCTGTGCGCTTCTCACCTGAAATTCAATTAACAGCTAGCCAGCCAGCAATTATATAACAAATTTGCCGAACAGAACACAATTTTTAGATACGCTGCAAGGTATGAAAAGAAATTAACATAATTACATAAAAATGTGCCAAAAGGTAAAAACAACAATGCAAAAAGGAGAAACGAAAAAAAGAGAGAATTGCGGAATGGCAGCAACTGGCGACAGCTGGCAGCTCTGCACACAATTAACATTACTTAAATACACATTAAGGTTAAAGACGCGCAATTTTTTCATGTTCTGGGGCTATTTTTTCTTGGCCAACTTGTTTATCAGAATTTTGGGGCTGCCAAGTCTGAGGGGGACCCACAAGAATTGCGTGACGCAGCAAACAAAAACATTCGAACAACCTGGAGAACAAAAAAATAAAAAAGAAAAGAATGAGTGGCTACTATCGGAACGATGAATGTTAAATACCCTTGACTTAGAAGTGACCTAATATAAATTTGCCTTATTTCCGAAAGTCTGTTACTTTAGCGAAGACAGTTAATGTTATAGTCCGATTTGATGTGTGGGCTTGGTAAAGATATCTTGAAAATTGATAAGTTTACCAAGCAATAACTCCGTTTTGACCTATTGGTGAAGATATCTTGAAAACCGATAAGTTATTTAGGGAAAACCCAGTATTTGACTTATTTTTTTTTTATATTAAATAGTAGCCAGATGCTGATTATAGTAAAGCTTTTATGATTTAGTTCGTAGATATAAAATTAAAGAGAATATCAAAGACAAATATCAATGTGGAAAGATCTTCAAAAACATAAAAGTTTCTCAAACAACTTAGTTTTTTGCCGATATTTCTAGGGTAGCTATATAGCGATATAGTAGATGATATGTGATGGTAATGACATTTTCCTATCGACGCGATTACTGATACTGCTCAGGAATATATATATATATTATATGTGAATGAAGAAATCTGCGTCTATGCGTCTACACACTTTGTGCCTAAGTTGTTATACCCTCTGAGAGGGTATAGAAAGTGAAAACTGCCAAAACTCGTGCTGAAATCGAAAAGCGTCGTGACGTTAGGACGGAAGGGCAATGAAAATAAACACAGTAATTAAGTTAATGAGCATTTTGAGATTTATTATTAATTTTCCTTGTGCCTGGCCACCCTTCAAAGCAAATCATTTCGCATTTTTTGTGGTTATTTATTATAATTGATGTGCGCTTTTGTAAATGTTGTTATTGTTGTTGACTGCTTCTGATTTGCATTTAAAAAAGCGCAAATTCGCGTTAATTCATGTACATTTTGTTTTTATTGTTTTTGATTATTTTTGCCAAAATGCAGGACACACATCCTTAATTGCTATTTAAATGCCTGAAAATTATTTTAAATGCGCCAGCTAAACGTTGAGTTTCTTAAAGCCTTCACTAGTTTGCGGCCATTCGCAAATTGTTTTTTAATTTATAGCCGCCCATAAAAAACAACACACACACACACACACACATTCTAGAGGCGCAGCAGACACATTAACATTTTGGCATTGTCATTGCTGTGATTATGGCATCATATGAGCACACATAAGCTAAGCCCCCCCCACATTAGCTATTTGTTCTTGGGTCTCTGTCGTGCTTACATTTTACGATGGCACATTAAAGTTTATAACCCAGGAAAAAGAGAATGCAAACAGGAACACGACACAACAAAATGCTAAAATGTAAATAAATCGTAATTGGGCAGGCGCCAAAAGGCAGGCATTGAAAATGAAAATTGTTTTAATATGGACAAAAGGTAACAAACTGCAAGGCACAGAAAGAGAATATAAGAGCATTAGGTGGAAAATTTGAAAAGGTTCGAAATATATTAAAAATTGAAAATGGATTCACTCCAGTAAAATCATCAGCAAAATAAGCCGAGCCCTAATATAAAAGTATGCTGCCTAGCTAAGCAACTATACGACTAGAAGATACCCTGCGCTATTTCAGACTTCAGACTTCTTATAATAAATAAAATATGGAAATAACATTGCATAATAAATTGGAAAATGTAAAAGTAAGCTGCAATTTACTAGGAGATGCCCTGTTCCCTGCGCTAAGCTGAATTTTGAAGTCTATTATAATAATTTTCTTATAAATAAAAAATATAGAAAAAATTAAGCATTATTAATACGGAATTGATATAAAAGTAAGCAGCAACTAAGCGACTAGGATACCCTGTACGCTGAGATAAGCTGCCATTCAAAATTTCTTCAAAAACATAAAGCACACACGGTATTTAAAAATGCACAACAACATATACATATATCGTAACTGAGCAATTTATCGAAAATTTAATAGTTGAAATAGTAAAATTCAAGTTCTTAAACTCAAGACTCTGGCTCTCATAGTTCTCAAGGTCGAAGCCTTTATACGCCTGGGCGCATAGACAGACAGACAGAGCAGGTGCAACCCAACGGATAATCCTGAATGAGCTATCGATAATTCGCACGACAATTGATACACAACAATATCAAGAGCTAAGTCCCAAAATGTAAATCTCTGACGAACGACGCGTTTATACTTCCGGACGCATAGACAGATAGACGGAGATGGCTAGATAAACTCGACTGTAAAAAGAGAGCAAGAATAAGTACAGTTAAAAAAAAAATGCCCCTTTTACCAATTACACTTCAATACAGGGTACAATAAAGAAATATTTGATATATGTATTTTTTAGCTATTATCAAGAGTGTGGTTAAATGCTAGGCTTAAATAAAGCTAAAGCTGATTTCAAATATGCTCACTGAGAACATAAAAGAAATTATTAAAAGAAGGAAGAGCCACAATAATGATAATGATGAGGCATAGAAAGTGATTAACAGCACACGGCACATGTAAACAAATTGCCGAAACACAACAAACAAGGACGACACACTAATCACCTGTTAGGGTAGAAGGAGCTGGGCCTTGGCCATACACTTGCTATAAATTAGCTTTGAGCCCATATATAATCAGGCGTGGATTTCGGTCTCTCAACATGTAAACAAAACTACAATTAATCAAAGATTTTACTTGCTAGCTGGACTTTATTACACGCAGCTTTGCTTAATTGCATAAATAAAAGTCTGACGTGTGGCAGCAAAAAGAAAAAACCTTAATTAGGCCGCCGCCGCCCAGATGCAAACCCAGACTCAAGCTTAAACTCCCCATGGAGCTGACAAATAAATAATAAAAACACAAATTGACACACAAATGGGCACAGGGAAAATGGGGTAAATATAGCAAACAGCTCACAATAGACAGGCACAAACTGCTAAACAAGGAAGTGCAACTAACTCTCGGACGGCGTAACGTTGTGGGGGCAGAAAAAGCCATTAGAAGGCAAGGCTAAAGGTTATCGTATTGTCAGAGTGGCCCAGCCTGGGCTTAGGTACTTGTGTGTGCGTGTGTGTGAATGGTGTGTGCGTGGTGTGTATGCTCCTCTTAAGGGTCGCAAACTCAGGCTTCTATTAATAATCTGCGCAGCAGGGAGGCAGAGTTGAAAATATCCACTTATATGAAATGTCCGAGGTTTGTAATTAAAACGATTATAATTGTTATGGCCGGGATATGTACACTGCGCCAAAATTTCCAAGTGTTTCTTGGTTCGAAGCGAAAAATTCAAAAAAGGAAAGAGTTCGAAACAACCTGCGTTAGTTAACTTGGTTGAGCAAGTCTCCATACAATTTTGGGTTAATCAAAAAATAAGCTAAAGGTATTCATGTTAAAATCAAACAACAATCTTGCTTGAGTTCGAGCCAAAAGTTTTTATGTGCATCTCATACATCCATTAAGTTTCATACATGAGCGCAACACAAAACGTGGCGCAAGTTAACTTAAATATGTTTGACTGAATCGATCAGATCGAGCTTCGTTCTTTTGAAAGCCTTTAGGTTCGATGAATCATTTATTCAGCTGAGCTCAATAATCGAAGGCTTGTTTTATTTATTTTAATAAAGTATCCGAGTTTATTGCAAGAGAATTATTCGATGCAGGGCTCTAGGTTGCAGCCCCTAGAACGACGTATGTGTAAAACTTTTGAACTTTTGTGACTTAATTCTTTTGAACAAATATATATCTATTCATATACATATATACAAATATTTATATACATACACAAAATGAATATGTATATAAATACGTATAAATATACAAAAAAAAAAAAGCCACAAGTTCAAAAGTTACGCATCAATCCAATATATTGGTAGTTTAAGCATTTAATAGCCAATAAGCCTCGTAATCTTTTAAGCTCTAAAAAATTGTTCCATGCTGCAAAGTTGTGGGGCCAAAACCGTTGTCTTTGCAATTGATGGTTTATTGAAACATCGGCGCTCAAATTGTATTAAGCCATCCAATATACCAGTAAACAAATATATGTATATGCATGAGAATCTTTTCTTCATTTTTCTTTCTTATTTTTATGTTTTTAGTTTTTTTTTTTTTTTTTGAGTCCAACATCACCGAGGGGTCGTAAGAGCCAAATGTGTGTTGGAGATCATTGGACCTTTTAATAGAAGATCAGTTTTTGTACTTTTTTTTGAGATTTCTTGATATGCCGATGAAAACGACTAGAGCTCCAATAGAGCTCCCTGCTCAATTGCCGCGTGAGTCATTGGAATCTATATTGGAGACCCACTGAACGGGATTGACATATATATTGGAAATGGTGCCGCGCAATGTATCGAAGCCCTGATTCAGGGGCACCGGCTTGGGCCGGTTGCCCACCGATTTCATCCAATTCTGCCAGGCGCCCTCAGACTTTTGCTTGCGCTGTTTCTCTAGCTGCTCCTTGCTCTGCTGCTTCTGACGCTGACGTTCACGTTCGCGCTGCTGCTGCTGGGTCTTGACGCGCTCCCACTCCTCCAGACGCTTCTTGGTGGCCTCTGGGGTTTCCTTGCGTGTCGGCTTGACGCTGCTGCTGCTGGGCGGCATGGCGCTGCCAAAACTGGAGCTGCTTGAATAACTACTGTAGCTGGCAGTACTCTTGATACTGCCAGTTACAGTCTTCTTCTGCTGCAGCTCCTTCTGCCTGACCCATTGCTGATAGCGCTCCTTGGCCAGACGCTGACGCATTGCGGTCTCTGCGTCACGCTTCTCGCGCTCCTGTTTGGCAGCCTGTTGCTTCTGTTGCTTTTGACGCTCCTTGCGCTTCACCCACTCCTGATAGGCCTCTTGGCCATGTCGTTCCTTTTCCTCGTCCAGATTGCGAAAGTATGTGGACGAACCCGACGAGGAGGTGACCGACATATTCAGACTCAGCGATGGCACAATATTGCTGCGGCTCTCGGTGGGCTTGAGTGCGCCGCCGTACATATCAGTCCAGCTGCAAGTGGATGCCGAGGAGCAATCATCCCGACGTACTGTGGAAGACTTCAAATTGTATGTTCGATTGGTCATTTGGCTCTGTGTATCCGCTTGATCGTTGTCGTTTTCCAGCGTATTGGGCGAGTCCATAAAACGGCAAACCGTGGCGCTATCAACAGAGCCCAGGCTGAGTGCATCCTCGGGATGCAGAGTGGGCCCAAGGCTAGGTGTGACGCTCTCGATGGAGCTCAAACTCTGTGCATCTTCTGGCTGCATACTAGCCGACATGCGCGAATGGCATGCAATGGGGCCATCAAACGAATCCAGACTTATCCCATCTGGCTGCATCTTTTCATCATCTCGGGGGCTACAAACGGTGTCGCCATCAATCGAATCGAGATCATCTGACTGAAATTTGTCATCGTTGCCTGAATACTGATTCAGATCCCTGCGCTCAACTGGATCATCGCAAGTCTGCATGACGGTCTCCTCATCGCTGGCGACATTACTCTCAGCGCCAACACCATCGTCCCCATTATCTTTATTCTTGCCCTTGCAGTTGTCATAGCGATCTACATCAAAGCTGGCCACTGAATCGAGATCAGAGTCCAAATTGTTGGCACCACGAGTACCGTCAAATGTGTAACAGCTCTCGAGGTCATCGTCCTCCCCTTTAGACGCCACATAGCGTACAGTGGGCGATACATAGGAGCGATTACTGTAGCCTTGCACTGTACCAGAATCAGTATCCTCGTCACTTAAATCGGACATGGGCATTGAGCTAGTGCCCAGTCCAGAAATCACCTGACAATCGACCAACTTGCCCACAGCATTGCGACGAGCTACGAAGGCCATTCTTCAAAGACAGCAACGTGTTCTGTGGAAGAGCTGAAGAATTGGGTTAGTACAAGGATTTTATATTTTTTTTAATGTTCTTTATGTTTATGTCTATGTTTGTTGATTGTTTCCAGTCATTTGTGTTACGAGCCCCCATAAACTCTGAAGTGAATAACCGATCAACGCCTACTAAAAGCAAAGGGCAGAGAGGGAAACCGAGAATACGCTATGGTTGCTTTGTTGAAAATTAATGGAAGCTATCTAAGAAGCCCATTATTTGAGCTCCAGAAGGTATTCAAGCCCCAAATGGAAAGCAAGGGTTTTAAATGAATGTATGAAAAATATCAGAAGCAGAACAGAACAAAGCCTACGTGGTTTAGAGTCGAACCAGTAAGCGGCAAGTCGCTGTTTCCAACATTCACATGAAACTGGCAACGACGTGTATTTTCTTTTAGTGTACTTATATATTTCATTTAAAAATGATTTACATTTCCATCCATTTTTATTTAAACACTTGTACAGAACACAATTATTTCTATACTTTCAACTATACTAGCAATAATAAATATATAAATAATGTATTAATGTATTAAACTATAAGAAGTCATTTTTCCCAGTGTAACGACAAACACCATGCTACATAAAACGCGGCCCAATTCGCTCTCTGAAGCAAAATGAAAACATTTTAACTAATGACAAACAATTACTTAAACAACGAGTCGAACGAGTGGCACACACGACGACAGC
This sequence comes from Drosophila littoralis, assembly GCA_018903485.1. Taxonomy (NCBI): domain Eukaryota; kingdom Metazoa; phylum Arthropoda; class Insecta; order Diptera; family Drosophilidae; genus Drosophila; species Drosophila littoralis. The sequence continues at coordinate 84,898 of JAEIGF010000254.1, read as the reverse complement.
AAAAGGTAATTAAAACTACACCACACACACACACATGGGACTACACCCTGCTAGAAGTGTGTGCGTGTGTGTATGTGTGCGTCTGTGTGGGTGTTCAAGCGAAAAGTTGCCGACTCAAAAATCGTTTGTTGTGTGCGAATGGCTGTTGTTGTCGTTGTTCTTGTCTGTAGGTTGTCTGTTACCTGGCACAGTTAATGAGTAGCGCTTTCATTTTTAATGAGACTCACCCACACACCCACACACACACAGGCATGTATACATATCAGATGCACACACACACACACAGACGAGCCGTAGTAAGGTGTAATAAAAAACTTATCGCTGCTCGCTTTTAGGCGCCCATGAGCGGCATTTGATAGACATAATTAAATGATTTTTTATGTACTTAATTGTTGTATCTTGCACCGACATCGGCCTTATTAAAACAAAAAACAATTAAGTGGCCTTTTCTACGACCTGCAAATGACTTGTCAAATGAGCGACAGGCAATGTCTGGCTGCTTGTCGGATTTTCCGCTTTCTTGGTAAAGATTAAATACACATGCGTGTGTCTGATATTATTGCCTGACAGTTGCTTGCGACTGGGTTGGGCTGAGCAATGGGCCAGGCAGTTTTAAAAATGAGGCATAACGCCAGCTTGGCAAAGCTAAGCGGGTGGAAAATGTAAGTACACTCTCTACTGGCACATAATGGGAAATAAGTTCGAGTTATTGAGAGTCCGGGCTTGAATTCCAGACTATTATTATGTATGCATGGATTGTCCGAAAGCAAGGATGCATAAGCAGGTGCTGTAACCATATATTTATATACTTTATGTCTCTGGCTCAGCCTATTCATAAGTATGTCCCATGCCTGGTCGCCACAATATTCCATTTACCAAAAAATAATTGAATCTGCACAGAAACAATTCTTGTAGACGTCAGATGATTAATCGTGCTTCTTTAGGTATTCGTAGAACTATGCTTGGTGTAATATTTATTCACAAGTTATTTTCGGGTGAAGTCAAAGTTTCTGTGTTGACTTACAACTTCTCTATCCCTACTAGACTAACACTTAAGTTAACTCCTTTATCGTTTAAATTTAGTTCAACTAACTATGCCATGCATGAACCGTTCCGCGTCCTCTGTGATGATTACAAGAAATATTTCAGAGTATTCTCCATCTCGTATAACTTCATATATTATAACCTATTTAGCAAGTAGATAGTCTAAGTCTTTTGCCTTAGTTTGAATTCGTTTAGGTACTTTGCGATTCGTGCCGTACGTTACACGATGCACCCCTCGGTCAGTTGGGCAGAAGGTAGGAGTCAGTCGGGATTCGCGCGACCTATCATATCAATAGGCTTAAGGTATTTGCTTATTGCATTTCTCAAATTTCCCACACATTTTGGCCCTGTCAAGTTGATTTCCAAGAATGCATAAAATATATTTTAATTATATTTTGATTTAAAATAAATATTAGACCAAATGCACATCTAGCAAAGACCTTGATTTAATCTCCCTAAAGGTTTTCAAAACAAAAGAGAATATTATTTAATTTGGGCATTATTATTTAATATTCTCATGCATTTAGTTGTAATATATTTTAAAGCTACTCGTGCTAATAGAATTAATTGTATAAAAAATTGTATATTATACAAATTATTCTTTTAAAAGGCTTTGTTGTGCGATTTATTTTCGCAGTAATAATTTGTGATTCTAATTGAATTTGTTAATGCCCTTTCAAGGTTACAGCTTACAAAGGAAAACTGCATCAACAGGACGCAACAAAAAAAAGAAGCAGAAAATCCGCCAAATTAAAAAAAATTATCAGTATATAACTGAAAATATTAGATCGAAATGCAGGCATGCGTTACTTTCAGCAGTAAGCTCTACTGCTGACAGTTGGCACAATTTATATTTTTAATTCAGAGAAAGAAACAAAATTTGTTCAATTAAAGTTGAGGCAAAACTAAAGATTATTTATTTGTATGTGAACAGTTGTCAATTCTTGCTTTAAGCATTTCTAATTGAGTCGCACACACTGCTACAAGGTCTGAGAACGAAGGCAGCTGCGGTCAGCTAAGAGACAGCTTTTGCAATGAGTGTGAGTTGTAAATTTAAAAGCAGCAACAGGAGCCGAATGCAGGCAAAGAGTGCGAAATAAATTAATTATTAAGGCAACAAGACTATGACATAGTTGAGTCCAAACTGACTCGAGCTTTAAGCTGAATCGATAGACAGCAGGATGAACTGTAGATTAAAGAAAAATACAACTTTAATTTTTTCAACCAAACGAAATATTTGTTGGTCCCAAGCAGCGAAGACTGAAATGCAACTAAAACAAACAATTTCTCGCAAACAGCTTGCGGTCCTTTGTAGCACCGGGCTCCTTTAAAAAGAGCCATTGAGAACCCAGTTGCGCGGAGCCCAACAGGGCCAACAGGTTGTTATTTTCGTTTCGATTACATATTTCATGCACGAAACTCAAATCACTTTTCATTTTTTTAATTATAATTCCATTTCGCATAAAATTGATTATTATTATTATTTTTTTATTTTATTTATTATTGTTGTTTTTTTTTGTTATTGTTTCGAGTATTGGCATTGCCATTGATTATTATTGCCGTTACGCTGTTTGGCCGGGCGCGCGTTTAATTAAAAACGTGACAATTTTACCTGTGGCCAATGCGATACATATTTCATCACGCATACGCCCGGTGCGCGTGTGTGTGTGTGTGTGTTTGTACGTGTGCGTGTACCCAGAGCAAGTTTGCGGTTCGCGGCCCTTTTATTTAAATATATAATTCAAAGCCTGTTTACAATATGCGCAACTCGTTTGCATTACAATTCACTTTCGCTTGCCCGCCAATTTAATTAACTTTCATAAAATTCAGGCCTGATGATATGGGCCCCATCATCATCATTTTAAAATCAATGAACTGTAAGCCGAAATGTCACAACTGTTGGGATTATCTGTCCGAATGGGCTGCGAATTAAAGCATTATTTTTCGCAATTATATGCTACTCAGTTCTTTGACATTAGCAATCGAATGTCAGGGCAATCGCCTGAAAATGCCAACAGAAAGCAACTCTTTGACAAGACCATACGGAAACTTTGGTCAATTGTTGCTTGAAAATATTAAATTAAGCTCGATGTTCTTTACGCAGATCACGTAAGACTGGCTGCTTACGATGCTCTATTTAATTAATTCAAAGTAAAAGCATAGAATATATCATATTATTGAAATTTAATAGAGAATATGAGAAGCAGCTCGATTTTAAGCAGTTGCCAGCTTGTTTCGCTGAACTTGTAACTAACTGAAAATCTCTGCTGGCAGGCCAATATTTCCATCAGTAGAGAAGCTTCGAAGGAATAGATAGATAGATCATATGAACGAACCCAAAAAGTATTGGACTCAATGCCTCAACGCGTTGTAAGAAGGAAACAAATCTGAACTTAGGGCTTGACTTATAACTTAATAACTTCGTCCTAAGTGTAACTATGAAATTATGTGTTTAGGTATTTTTCTCGCCTTTTTGTTTAGTTTTATCGAATATTTTTATACCCTGAACCTATTAAAAATGGGTGAAAAGGGTATATTGTATTTGTGCAAAATGCAAATGTATGTAACTGGCAGAAGGAAGTCTCTCCGACCCCATAAAGTATATATATTCTTGATCAGCATCAACAGCCGAGTCGATCTAGCCATGTCCGTCTGTCTGTCCGTCCGTCTGTTCGTCCGTCAGTCCGTCCGTCCGTACGTCCATATGTATGAACGCAAGGATCTCAGAACCTATAAGAGCTAGAGACTGTAGAGCTTTCAGCTGTAGGTCCTCCTAGTGCCTACGCAGATCGAGTTTGTTTCCGATATTCGATAAAAATCGATATCGAAATCCTGTTTTTTGAGCTAGAGTCGCCAAGCTTGACATGTAGCTTCTAGAATGGTGTATATATCTGCCTTTGGTGTTGGAAAAAGGGGGGTTCTGGGTATCCCCTAGTCGGGAGCTCTCGACTAGAATCTCTTACTTGTTTTTAATTTGTTTCTTTTATACCCAAGAATACCTACTAATATCTAAGGGAATATTAACACATTGTCTTTCACATTTCATTTAAATATTTCTTTTAATATGTCATTTGAGTAAAATATTAAATATTGCTTTTAAGATTCCATTTATGTACTCTATTAATGCGAATATTAAAGTAAATTATTTTTAATATTGCTTTTAAACATTGCCTTTTAAGTTTTTAAGTAAAATATGAAATGGAATATTAAAATGTTGCCTTACGTATTCCATTTAATTAAAATATGCAATGTTTTTAACATTGCATTTAAATATTGCTTTTAAGACTCTATTTTAGTAAAATAATTAAGGGAATATTTAAATAAATATTGTTTGCAAAATTCCAATGAAGAAAAATAGTTAAAAGAATAAAAAATATTGTTTTCTGATACAAATATCTCTCACACACTTGCTACTTCATATGGCGGATGAATAATGGGTGCTTTTAAATTTCTCTAAGTGTATGTATAAGCATGAACTTATCGAATTAGATGGATCAAAAGTTTGCCAAATATCTATTTGCAATAAATGAGAACCTTTAGGCGACTTTAGCCCTTCTAGAAAACCCACGACAGCATTGTAACCCCTACATTAATTCGATATAGGTGTAAATTTATATAATACAACTTATCTTTAACTTACCGGAAATAGTGCTATTGTTTATCCCAGTGTGGAGATTCTCGTGTCGCAGTTGCAGAACGATTGTGTACAAACGTTTACGTTTTTTATATATAAATATATATTTTTGTTGGAAATAAAAATGTCTACAACTACGTGTGGATAATGTCAGTTGAATAATAAGCCTGGCCTACTTATAAATATTAACAATATGGCATATAGCCATGTGAAATCGATTGGTTTTTCAGTGCTGCAAATTGGATTAAAGCTTCTTGCGACTTTAGTCAAGTTAAAGATCACACAGTTAATTAAGCAAACAAACTTCAAGTACCAAAGTCCCGAGAAGTCCTTTAAAAGTCTTTCAATCAGCAGACGCCATCTCAGACCGCACAGAAAAATCATTGCGCATTGGCACCTCAGCCAAAAACGAATTGAAGACAACAACTCAACTTCAGTCAGGCCACAAGCAAATCAGTTAAGTGCCCAGAAAAAAAAACGAAGGTAAGAAATGGAAGATGCGACAACTTTGGCCAAAAACGCCATCGAATAAGGTAAGTCAATTTGCCTAATTGACTTATGGCCACGCAGAAAGTTTGACAGTTGCATCTTGTTGCTGGGCAACTCTCAAGTGGTTGATTTTAATTTGCCGAAGCTGATGCCGTGTGTCGAGCTAAGGATACCGATTGGGTTACAGATACAAAGCTAAATGCAGATACAACTTAATTAAGCGCTGAATAAAATTGAGATTTTCTTTGTTATTTGGGTAACTAAACAAATTGAATAAGCAATGTTAAAAACGCACGAGGCTTTGTTAAACCTTTTACTGAATTTAGAAATATGTAAAAAGTCAACTTGTGCAGATTGTATTTTATAAACCGTAATCAGCGACTGTTGCTTGAGATTCGCATCATTTCTTATATTTTCCGGCAGTATACATTTTTTTAATTTAATAAACAGTATTAAAGCCTAAACTAAGGAATTCTTAAACTAGCATATTGCATGCAGCTAGTATAGAAATATTCTGCGCATTAAGATCTTAATTTACTCAAATTAAAAGCGAGCGAGTATTCGCAAGTCATCATTTGCGTGCCTAATTGTTGGCAATTGCCATACAGCTTGACGTGCTCTGGCATTCATAATGCTGTGTACTATATCAAATATATATATATATATATATATATATATATATATAGTACATATAATATTGTTGTCAAATGCGTTATGAACTTTTAATGGTTCAACAAACTTGCAGCCACTAAAACTTTAAAGCGGCAACCGACGGCCAGCCGAAACCGATGACAACCTGCACAGTTGGCCATAGACAGAGGCAACGATAACTTTGCCGTTGCTTGTTAAATAAACTTGTTTGTGAGCCCAATGTCGCTCACATGTTTGTTGCACATTTCCGCTTACGTGAATATATTAATTACCAAAATTTCATTGCCTAAGCGTGGGGGCCGGGCAGGGTGCGTGGAGCGGTATGTAGTAGGGAGGCGGGCAAAGCTTGTCGGCAATTCAATTAGTGGGCTACTTGCATTTATCCAATTTTAATACTGCATACTCTCAGGTGCACACACACGCACGCACACGCACACAGCCATTGGCAGCTGTAGTAGGTGTGTTAGTGTGTGTGTGTATGTATGTGTCGTCGTCATGGCAACGACTCGAGCAGGACTCGTAGGACTCGAATGAGCTCGTGACTTATGCACTGACGCAACCAATTATGGCCTGGGGGAAACTGTAACTGCAACCGTTTGTGTGTGCGTGTGTGTGTGCGCCCGTGTCAGTGGGTAGCTTAACGTGCTTGCATCTTCATCTGCATCTAAACCTATTTTTGGTTTTAACGCTGCTCGAAAACTATGTCAAATGAAATTTATGCGATGCGCCCAAAAGGCGGCAATGAAAACGAACCAAACACACACGCACCCACACAAACACACACATGCATATAACAGATCTGCGTTAAGTATTTGTGCGCTTTCTCGCTTCCTTCTTTGACACCTAGCTGCGGCTCTTATTTGATTGACTGCGCATTGCATACTTTATGGCGTAGCCATCATTGATAAGTTGTCTACGCGCTGCGAGACGCGACGGTGACGGCAATATTTCATCAGCAATTGTTTGGAAAGTTTCTTAATTAAATATGACAGATTACCCAGCCAAGACTCTTGGCCAACTAATTGAATTTAGCCAAGTTACCGCTGCGAGTGATATGCACAGATTTTTGGAGCTTGTTTCTTAGGCATGAGCACAGTTTCGCAGCCGTGGACAGAATGAGAACTTTTCGGCAGAGCGAAAAGCTTTACGACACCCCTCTTCTTGAGGACAATTCGAGAAATTGCATTAAATTTATTTAAAGCTAAAGATCTTGGCTTAAAACGTTTGGAGCCCAGCTAGTTGTTCGCACATTTCTGCGATTTGCAATTTGTTATTGTAAATTATTAAAACACAAATAAGATATATAAAACAGACTCTGAGGATTTTCCGACGATTTTTACGTATACTTTACGTACATTAGGTTGCCCAAGATCCAAAAGAAAGAGGTTATGTAAAATAAAAAGTTGGGGAAACCTTTTTAGCAAAATTGACTTTGTTACTGTGATTAAACATATGTCAAATTTCCCAACATTTTTATTTATTATTAAGGCAACGAAAGTTTTATAATAATAAGAGTAAAACAATAATAATAATATTTAACAATATAAATAATAATAATAATAAATATAATAATAATTAAATTAATAATAATAAGTAATCCATTTTATTGAATTGATTAATGAAACAGTGAGACCAACCTTGCTATATATATACTATACTTTTATATAAACTTTATAATATTTTATTCTTCTTTTTTTGACATTATTTACTTTAACTGACTTCCCCTGTTCAGCTTGTCTGCCTACGCAAACTCACACTCACGTTGCCGCATTTTTAATACATTTAATTTCTAATATCTAAAGAGCTTCTCATTAGACCAGCCGCAAATAAGCAAACGGACGAGTCTCCTGTGGTTAAGGCCACACAAGCCAAATGCCAGACAACAGCGAGTTCGAGTGTTCGCTAACAACGTGCCGGCCCACTCTGCTGTTTAGCAAACACTTTGAACAAACTGCTGACAAACATTCTCTGCTCTATTTGCATGCCCTCAAACGTATCTCTGCAACCCCGCAGCATTTCTGTAAGCCCGCAAAAAAAATGCTGCTTAAAAAAATGCTGAAATAAAACTGATTTCATTACCTTGATTAGTTGGTCTCTTCAAGTCTGCTCTGTGTGTGCGTGTGGTTGTGTGTGTGTGTCTGTTTGTGTGTGTGCGTCTGAAAGTCAGCTTGTTTGACGGGCTTTTCAGCGTTTTTCTACACATCTGAAAATCCAACACGGCGCTTATGATGGCAAAGGCAACATGAATGGAAAGTTGGGTTGGCCATCTTTTGGCCTCGCCGTTTTGGGTTCAATGCAAGCATTAACCTCATTAGCATGCAATTCTGAATAGCGCACAGTATACATATATATTATATATATATATATTATATATATAAGTAGCTAGCACATGCCCCCAGTTTCCATTTTTAGTTAATCTCTTTAATCTAATGGATTAAATTTAAGAGGGCAATTTGTTTATTTTCAATTAAATTTTTTTTTATCTTATATGGTTTTCGTTTATACGATTTTCCTCTTAAGAATTTAATAAAAAAGTAAATAAATAAATAATAAATAAATACCAGTTTCATATATTTAAAAAGAATCAAGCAAAAAGCAATTATTAATTGGGTGTTAAAGGAAAAAATCATAGCTAATTTGAAATGTAATTTGTGTGATCAATTTCTATGGCAAACAAGGATAAATATGCCTTATGGACTCGTCCGTGTATCCAACAATGCGTCACATATTTCATAACAAAACAAAAATTTCACTTTGTAAATAAAGAAAAGTTAATCAATACAATGCATATCGAACAGAGCTGATTAAGAAATAAAGAAAAAGAAAAGAAAACATGGTCTGAACCAACTTCCTGCCTTGAGTTAGGGCTTTTCACATGTAGACAGTCCAAATTTGCGTCAAGCCCAGACTATTTTCAAGGTTTTACACAAAACAATTCAATTAACAATTTATTGAGGCCCGTTTTACTGAAGATATTGCAAGTCTTATATTTTTCATATAGAAATTGCAGGCTTTATTTGAACTCCTTCCAACTCAGACATTTAACAAGCATGATTAGTTTAATGCAAACCTAATTTGAATATTTATTAAATATATGAATAAATGTAAAATAGACGAACACTGCGATGAGATATTGATAGTAGCAAAAAAATACATACCAAGTCTTGTAATGCTTGCATATCTGCCCCTTCTTACGTGCCAAGTGTAAATGCCTTAAAGTTAATTTGAGCATGAAGCCGGGCTAACAATGTACAATCTAATTTCCATACTTCATCGCTGCTGATTATCATTTAACAATGGCCAACTAACAAGTTTGCTTTTTGAGCCTCCGCAACACTGCCTGCCACTCACTTGGGCACTGCACACAATGTATTGAGGGCACTTTTCAACACTTTATCAGCAAGTGTGCCACTTGCCACTTGAAGAGAACTAACTGCCAACACTGGCAGAAAAACTTAATTAAGCATAATAGAGCTGAGCTCTCGGCATGCAATGCAGCAGCATTTTCTTGCATTTTTTCTCTTTTTAAGTTCTTCCACCCAAGCTGTAAGTAGCTGTCGGTAATTTGCGCTTAGCCACACTTTTACAGACCAACACGCCGACAAAGCAGCAGCTGGGGGGGAGGCCTGAGAAGATGTAGATGGAGATGTTGGCAGTGCCTTGCACATTTTTAATTGCATTTCCGCTATTTTTGATGCTCTTTGAATTTATAATGTGAACTCTGCTGCCCGGCTGGCTGGCTGGCTGGCACGTTCTGAGAAATATAATTCAATTAATTACAAAGACGACAGGTGCAAGGCACCAAACACTTAATATTAATCATACGCAGCGTAAACCAAAAAGAAAATAGATATATATATATATATACGCTATCGCATTTGTAGCAGAGGCCTGCTAGGGGCGCGGGGCCAACCTTTGTATCTAATAAACATGTTTATTTCATTAGCGCTACACATGCGTCCATTTCGAATGTGAAGGGCGGGGGAAAAAAGCAAAAAATGTTGGGTACTCCCCCAGGACATCATTTGCCGTGCCGATTGCCACGATTTCGACATGAAAAATGCGTTCGCGAAAAGTTGCCAGCTCTCGCTCTTTATGATTGGGATTTGCGGGCACTAATGTGCCATAGCTTGGCCCATGCTCTATGTTACGTTTTTATTTTATTTTTTGCCTAGTAACACCCGCAGGTTTTTACCAACAAGCTTCCATTGCAACACATTCGGAGGCTTGTGGGTTTGCTGCCACAGCTTCTGGCACTGCTGTTGCTGCTTCTGACATGTTGTCGACATCATTACAAATAAATTGAGCGTGAAAGATACATTTCAACAACATTCCCCTGACGCAATGATAGGCTCTTTTTTCTTGCTCTTCCTGCTATTGCATGATAGTGGTTGGAGGCCAAGGTAAGGGTCTTGATTTGTATACATACATTTCACTGACTTTAAAATGTTTGAGTTGCATTAAGTTAAGCAACAGTTGAGAGAGAGCAAATTTAAATTTAAAATAAATAAATATAAAAAGGGTTGAATAGCAGATCAGTTGTTGATTGCAGTTTATTTAAATAAAATCGATATTGACAAAATTTTCAAGCTCGACCTTAGCATAAGCTGAAGCTAATTTGAAACAGCTTCCAGCCAAATGTATTTATCTTTAATCTTGTAAACCAAGAAGCAGTTAGGCTCTCTCCTTGGCCAAAGCCAATTGCCATAAACTGATTTAATTAAAAGCCCAAAGTATAGCAAAAATTCGATATATATTCAAATTTCTCAATTCACACACACGCACACTCTTAAATAAATATAAATACAAATACAAATACATAGGGCTGTGGAAATTGCATGTGCGCCACAATTTCAAATGAGAGAATACGAAAGTCAATTTACTGTAAGACGCTGAGCTGAGCACATTCCACATAAACATGAGAGATATTTGTTATAATAACATACGTGACCATATTTACAAATTCCAAATCAAAATCTTGGTCATATAGTCGACGAAAGAGGGGGCGGGGCGAACAGTTAAGCGGCGTCTATGGGCGAGGCTGGATTCATTGTCTGGCGTTTTGCTATGCATGTGAAATGAATTGGATGTCTCGGCTCGACGAAATTTAACTAGGGTGTTGACAAGAAAGGGGGGAACTTAGGTATGTGCTGCGTAAGGCATTCTGTTAAATTTGTTAAGACATGCCTACATTATAATTTGGGGCTTAAGGCATTCACAGCTCCAAGAAAGCAAAGCGTATAAGATTTTCGCTTTACCCAAATGTAGCACAAATTTTTATTGGCCATGAAATGCCTTGTCGCATAATTGTGTTAGAAATTAAATGCATTTCTATCTATTTATCTATCAATTGCGTTTGCTTAGACTTATCAATGCAGCTTACATTCACATTAAAGGCTTTGCTCTAAAGTTTTGAACGCAAACAAAATTAGATATAAAATACTTTCATATGGTATTTGTGCATAGGAAGCAAGAAAAGCCGGACAAAAAATCTTATATTAAATTCAATTTGTGTTTTTTTTTTTAACATATATTTAGTATTATAAGAAATATAAATTAAAATAATTTAATAATTTTTTAAACTCTATTTATGCATATGAAGATAGATTTTGAATAATTTAAGAACAAATTTTGTTTGATCATTATTAAAAAATTAACCGATCTACAGGAAAATATTTTTCTCAATTTTAATATGCTTCCAAAACCTATAATTTCCCAGTTATTCCAATTCTTTACAACCCACAATATTATTATAAACCCCATTTGGAAGTAAACAAAAAGTTTTGTAGTTTAACTTCACTTAGAAGGCTAAATATGACATATACACATATTTTCAGGTCGACAATTTTAAGTAGGCCCAAATAAACTTATCAAAAACCTAAAAAAATACATTTATATACATATATATATATATATATTTTTATATATGTATATATATATTTCTAGAAAATTAGTGTTGTGCAAAAAAATATAGAAACGTGCGAAAGTCTTGTTAAATTATTGAAAATCGTTTTTTTTTTTTTGTATCTTTCAGGTAACCGCATAAACGTGGATGCGCATAAAGAATCTTTCGATTTTGAAATTATCAAGTTCTCAGATTCATTGTTAAATTTGCAAGTAAGTAAAACGTTTAACAAATTGTCCAACTATGCGAATTATATCTGAATAGAAAGCTGCGCTTCTGTTCACCAAATATAGAAAGTGGGAACAATTTTGATCACCAATAGCAGCTCCCTGCTTTAAGCGCACAGTTTTTCACGCGTCCTCAGCAAATTTTCTGGCGTCAACTTTATTTAAAGCAAAATATTGTCCTTTTAAGAAAATGTTGAGCATTTCAATCATAAATGAAATCAAATTCGCACCGCTGAGCAAGTGTACGATAGAAAATATATTTTGCTTGAATTTAAGCCCACATAAGCCAGAATCCCAATATTTTATTCAAATATGAAATAGGTTATCGAATGCGTCACTAATGTTACATATTCCAATTCTGATTAGTTTTCTCTGCGCATAGCCTTCACTGAAAACTGTCAATTCGAGTTTCGTCATGGACAATAATCAGAATAAGCTTTCTAAGTTTTACTTTATGCAATTAAAATTTATTTTTTTCGAGACTCAAATGGATTGGATATCCAAATGTACGTAATCTTCCTAATGGATTTAATGGCCGATTTTTGGCTTTGCAAACCTCAAGCCTGTCAACCGGCAACCGCTTAAAGATAACTGCAGTATGCCAGTGGTGTCCAATATAGTTATACTAGTTATAAATAAGTCATGTTTTCGCTACTGACAGCCAGCACGATGTTTATATCTAAAGGGGCGCTCTTTGGCAGGCAACACGGCGTATAATTAACAATAATGAACTCGTAAAACCGCAATGCAATCAGCGATGCGCAAAACACACACGCACACACACTTACACACATCTAGAGTGGACAGTCGAAAAGCCAAAATATAAAGCGAATAAAGAAAGAGCATGACCAGAGATATGCCTGGTTGTGGGCAGAAGCAGGGGCGGGGACTGAGGCTGGGACAGGGGCAGCGATTGGGGCTGGGACAGGGGCAGTGGCTGCGGCATTGTGGCCATAGCTTTCAGTTCCAAGTCACGGTCACGGACTGGCGTTGTAAAATATTTATAAACCATTTGCACGCATAATTAGACTGTCATTAAATTTTGAGATGTGTGACAAAGAGGGCTCCCGACGTGGCTTTAACGAATTGTGAACACTCTTACAAGCAAATTACTTAAATAAGTTTGCGTACATTGGAGGAGATACCCTAACGAAATGTGTATGTTACGCTTTCAATCCCATAAAGCATATATATTCTTGCTACAGTATCAAAAGAAAACATTTTCAATCCCTTTAAGTATATAAATTCTTTAAAAGTATCGGAACAACACGTTTTCCATCCCTTGAAGTACACGTATTCTTGATCAGTATCAATAGCAAACATCTTTAATCTATTAAGGTAAATATATTCATATCAATTTAACAATTTATTTTCAATATTTCTCAACTTTCGACTAATCTCATTTAAGCTCTCACGTCCTTTAAAAGCTTATCTTATCGATTATCTTCTTCTTAAAATCTTTGTATTTATTGCATATTTTTTTAACTTTTCAATGAAGTGTTTAAAAATATGTTTATTACTACATAAAATAATCTGTGAAAAATCTAAATTACCTAAAAACCCCGAATATTTTGTCTGTTTGGTTTTTCCCTTATAATAAAATATAATTTATGATTATTGACATTAATTTAAGCCTGGCGTTGCTATGCTACTTCTACTCGTTGTGTATGTCCTAAATATACGCATGTATACAAAAAGGGAGTGCGTATAATTGATACGCCACTTCTACTGGTTGTTTATACCCTATATGCATGCGTAAAGGGTATGCGTATAAGGTCTAGTTGCATGTGCTGCGCTCAGTGAACGTTTTGCGTTTGGGTGGCGCTTCGTGTTGGGCCCTGAAATGTCATGTCATGTTGCGACAGGCTTCTCTATGTGTGTGCATGGGCGAGTGTGCTTGTGTGTGTCTGTGTGGGACCATAAAGTAATCAGCGGAAATGTCAATGAGCCGCCGCCATTTGCTGATGTGTCGGCGGCTGAGGTTTACACACTCGCACCAGCCAGCAACAAAGTATATTTTTTTCGGCCCCACACCCAGCCCCTCCGCGCGACCCTCGTCAGCCCCACTAGGCACTTGTTATTGTTGTCGCCGTTGTAATTGTTGTTGTTTTCTGTATTGTAATTAAACATTTTTCGTTGCATATGCAGCAGCGATTGGCAGCCGTGTGGGTTTAATTGCATACCATGTGTCCGTGTGTAAGGGAGTGTATGTCAAGTGTGAGTGTGTGTGTGCGTGTGAGTATGAGTGCGTGCGTGTGTCTTGTGCTGACAAATATTTTATGGTGCAGCATTGATAGGCGGTTAATATGAGTAGCTGATGCATTGACAGTTTGGCAATGAAGCAGAAATTACAAGGCAATTGAGTTTTGAGCCCAGCCGAAAGTGGCCTCGAATTCAAATTTCGTATTTAGCATGAGCCGGATAAAACGCCTTGGTAATACAAATATACTTTCTTTTTTTTATAAATCTCTTTGCCAACAATTTAATTTTTTATATATTTGCAAGATATCCTGAGCTTTAAGCTTAAGTTTTTCATATGTGTACAGATAGTTCGAATTTTTGTAGCGATAGCGCTGCGCAGGATTCAATCTCTGTAGTCTGTATTATATGTTAAGATGAGTATATGTTATTGATATGACATTCTGGCTAATTCGTGACTGAACGCAGCAGTGTGCCGTTTATATAATAGGGATTTATTTGCTATATATACAAAATATTTAGCTTCAAGCGTCGCTGAAACGTCAGCCCGTTTCAATTCAGAATAACATTAAAGTTATGTCTGACAGGTAGCTAGGCACATAATTTAAATTTGTTGTATTTAAAATACAATAATTTTTTTGCACTTGCAGTTACACATACCACAACAACAACAACACACGAACAGCAATGGCATTTAGTGGACACATGAATTCCGATGGGGAAATCGTTTTAAGTGATGAAATTTATACTGGACGCACTCGCATTTGCAGCATATCAACGCCGTCAGAGCCATCAGAGCAATCAGAGCACTCGGAGCACTCAGAGCATTCGGAACTAGATACGCTGGAATATATGGCCTCGCGACGATGGGAGCCCTCCAACAAGGAAGGCACATCGAATTTGTTATATAAAGATCAGGGGGAATCTTCATCGTCATCGTCAACGCCGCTCTCATTGCCGCCAGCAGATGAGGGCACGTATACCCATAGCAAAGCGGATACCAATTCTCTCTACAGCTACACAGACTACATGTCCCTCAAGCAGATGGAGAAACCGAATAGGGTACCTTCGCTGGGCCTGAGCTCAAAGGGCAGCATGCTCGACTATATGCGTGAGCTGGATGGTCTTAAATTGGATCGTCAGCCGCAGGTGGCCTACGAGACCTGGTACGCCTCTAAGCAGAGACTGCGCCAGCAAAAGCTGCAGCGTCAGAAGGAGGAACGGGAACATGAAATTGAAAAGCACGAGTTACGCAAGCAGCTGGCCAAGCTTTCCTACGATCAATGGCTGCGGGATAAGGCGCGGCAGGCGTCGCAACGGCGAATGGACAATCATATGCAGCGTGCCGCACTGCAGGCAGCAGCCAGCTCTGTGGCAAACAGAGCCAAGGCGAGCAACAAGCCGGTGCGCAATGTGCCCCAGGCCGAGATCAGACAGGTAGTACAGAGCTGGTGGCTCAAGAAGCAGGAGCAACAGCAGCTCCAGCGTCAGGAACAACAGCTTCATCTCCTTAAAAAGGCACGAGAGGAGCAGCGCCGCAAACAGATGGCTGAGAAGGCATGGCAAAATTGGATGAACAATGTCTACGGCAAACCGAAGCCGGTGCCCATGAATCAGGGCATGGATTCGCTGCGTGGTACCGTTTCCGAAATATATTTAAACCCGGTCCCCTGGCAGCCGATCAAGAAGCCACCGAATGAGTTATAATATTGCATTAGTGAATTTAGTCAAATGTTGATATTGTATATGTGAATCTATGGAGTAGTAATTGAATTGTTATAGTTTCAGTTTCTATCACCATACAGCCGCAAATAAATAAAGGTACTAATTAAAATTAAAAGAGAAAAACAAATCCAACAATAATTAATGTTTACTAATGTTTACATTCATATTTTTTCTAACGCAATTAAAAAACTGATTAAAGTCGGCGTTGCCCAGCCTTTTATACAAATTCAATTTAACAATTCTACAGGTCTACTTAAGCCACAGCCACGTCTTTAATAAAAATAAAAATATAAAAGGTAAATAATTAACAAATAAGAAATAGATAACAAAACAATTTTTAAATAGTATAAAAAAAGGTAATAAAATAAATAATACAAAAAAAATGAAAATAAAAAATTTGAAAATAAGTTTTAGCGTGGACCAAAATTAAGACCACACAGCGGCTTAAAAAATACTATACAAAAAGATAAATAAATTAATCAATGAATATTGGTTCGAAAAACAACAAATAATAAAATAAAAATCATTATAGAAAATCTGCGTTTACGAAAGGCAAACCTTTAATAATAATAATAATAATAATAATAATAATAATAATAATAATAATAATAATAATAATAATAATAATAATAATAATGATAATAATAATAATAATAATAATAATAATAATAATAATAATAATAATAATAATGATAATAATAATAATAATAATAATAATAATAATAATAATAATAATAATAAAATGAATAAGAAATAAAAGTTTAAATTCATATGATAGCACAGCTTTCTGAGCCACTTTCCGATCTGGGCGGTGAAAAAAAGGTGGAAGCCGTTTTCCACAAATTTTCGAGCCTTGGGCAAGTTGGAAATTCAGCTGGCTAGCACTTAAGATATTGCATTGATCAGCAAGCTGTCAATCAATCAATCAGTGTGCACAGCAGATTTGGTAACTTAAGCCTAAGCTTAAAATCAAATATGTTTTAAGACCCCATTTGCCCTGAACTGGACAATCCATAGTTAGTTTCTTCAACATGCAACAAACATTTTTCAGCATTTTTCAGCCCTTCCACTTTGTATTTAAAAGAAACATTTTGCGTATCGTGCTTATTTGTTGTTATCACTGAACTGGCAAACATTATCGTCCAGCATTTCAAAAGTCAATTTAAGCAATTGCGACAGCAGAGCTTTACCAATTTCGTAAACCAATACGATAAGTGAATGCAGTGTCACAGAAAGGGGTTAGAGAGGAAGGCAAGGGGCTGGTGGAGGCGGTCTGTGGAAAATTGTAAAACTGTGACAGATGAAAACAAAAAACAATTTGCAATAACAAGCAAAATACAAAAGCAAACAAAATACCAAGCAGAGTGAGAGTGTGCACAGAACCGCACACGACACACAAAATAGGATATCAATTGTTGTCAGCTTCAGTCTCAATGTATGTCTCATAGGGGGAGTGGGTGGGCGGTAGAGGGGGCATTTTCATTAGATTTTCAACACTGTCCGTAAAGTCACAAAATTATATTGTCAGAAAATAAAATAAAGCATGTTTTTAGGCGCAAACACAAGCAGTAGCAGAGCAGAGAGCCAGACAGAGAGCAAGATGGCGAGAAAGAGAGAGAGGTAGATAGCTGCCGTAATATGAAGTGCTCTTTGCCAAAGCAAAACCGAAATGCAAACAAAATAAGCCAAAGGCCTAAAGTTCATTTGCACAATTTCCAAACCGCTTGCGCTTGCCCTACGCCCCGCACCACCCTCTTCCCTATAAACACACACACACACCGCCGCACTCTCAACTACACGGAACAAAGTCAAAGGCCGTTCAAAGCTTGGCAAACAAAAAGACCAAAAAGACGCTGGCAAATCCTTTTGATGAGGTCAACGCTAGTTTGGTTTCCTGCTACCAGCTAAAATACACACACACACACACAGACACACACACGCGCGCGCATACACACGCACACGCATTGGTCAAGCCGATGTTTACATTTGTGTGCATTAGAATGCTCTACATATGTGTGCGTGTATGTGTTAGCATTGGCAGGATTAAATTTGGTAGGTATTGAAGCATGTATTCGTCATCAATGTAGTTTGCACTAACTAGTTGTTGTTGCTGCCGCTGTATCCTTGTCTGTATCCTTGCTGTTATTGTTGGGATTTTGTGTTGCAGCTGAGCAACATGAGCAAAGCAATGCAACCATGCCCGCCCCCACGCCGCGGTCCAGAGAGTGAAGCCGAGCTTGCGAAGTCGAGAGTCGTTTTCATGTTGTTTGCATTGTTTACGCACTTTCGCTTTGATATTATTGTAGTGGGCATTTCGAGCCAAGAAGACCGAATCGTCCACTGGCCAAATTGTGCACACAAGCACATTCGAATGTGTGTGTAGGTGCCTTTGTGTGTGTGTGTAGGTGGGTGTGTGAGTGTAGGCATATAGTATCTTTGTGTATGCCACGACTTGTGTACAGTTGCATGCTCCATTGGTTGCACTCTAGCATGTTGCACGTTGAATCTGGCTTTAACGTTGCGTAATTTGGTCTGTGGTTGGGTTAAGAAACAATTGCATTGGACTAAGGAAACGCAGAACCAAACGCGAGGTATTTTTAATTTCAACCGGTTTAAGGACAGTTAATATAATATAGCTTGTCTATTTTATGGTGGCGGACCTCGAGCCAGCCAAACGAACAATTATAAAATGGTAAGGTCGCCAAACACAACATTTAAATATTTTATAGTACAATATTATCATAAAATACAAAATAAAATACAGCCCATTTATTAAAATTATAATCATTAATTATTAATTTGCTTTTAAATATAACATTATTTAATCTTCTTTTAGATCTCACTTCTCAACTGGAATTTTAAAGTTGCAAAATTTTTAAAAGCTTTTTTGCTTGAACCTATATTTAAAGCTAAGACATAAGTGTTAAAAAAAAACAAATAATTATATCTTATATTTTAATTTAATTATTATTTTGTAAATTCAAAAAAAATTACAGTAGATTTATATATTTATATTTAAATATTTATATTTAATTTTTGTTATAATTTTAATAAATTATAAAAAATGCATTTTTGTTTATTTATATTTTTATATCATTTAATGCATAGATATTTTAATTTTATTTGTTGATTTAATACCGAAAAGAAGAGATTGTTGTCGGCCTTTGAAAACGAAAAACTAATATTTCTTAATACTTCTTACGAGCGGGTTCTAATTATATAATTTGTGAAAGATTGAAACCCATCGACGTCGTAAACAAAGCATTTACTGATTAAAAATGAATCGCCTACAAAGCTCTCGCCATGGTTCATTTAACTAAATGGTCTACTCTTAATCTCAATCCGCCACGCGTGTGAACATTTTGCATAGGAAAAACTCACACGGCAGCCCGCTATGAAAAAGAAGGCCCAAAGATTAAACACATTTGCAGAAAGAAAAACAAAATCAAGAAAAAAAAAAGATAAATTGCCACGTGTTTAATGGTAAAAACAATGAATACGCCCTGTTCACACAACTGCGGCATGCTGGGCACATAAATAATGCATTGCCAGCCGTTCAGCAAAAGGAGCAAAAACCAAACCAAATCCAACAATTGAGCATAAGACAAAGCAACCTGCCAGGTGGTCAGGTGAACAGTTGAACAGTTGAACATTTGAGAGCCGACCGGGCTTTATGCCCAGACAATGGACCCAAATATATCACTGTGATGACGAGTGATCAATAACCATGGAAATGGGAGCAATGCGGGGGGTTAGAATGTGAAGACGATGCTTTGTCGGCGACAGCAACTAGAAATGGCAGATATGGATAACTGATGTATTGAGCAATCGCTGGAGTGTGCTCGGGACAAAAGAAACTAAATTCGTCCATTCGAAATAATTCACACAACTTTTCTAAAAGTGAAAAACTCTGCGACCTGCACTTCTCCTATGCCCCAATTTTTTCTAGGTCTTTTATAGAATGGCCCCTCTTTACAGCTTTTATTAAACAGTAAACAGAGTATTGATCAGTCAGTTGCATTTGTTTATTACTCGTACTTTAATGAGTTAGTTATAATACGAAAAAAAAACCCCAACTGCTTTCAATTGTTTGTTCATTCACGTTCAGCATAATAGAAACCTTTTATTGGAATTTTATTAAACTGATAAAAAATCAAATCGCTTAATTAAATTATGTTTATATTATCATTTTTTAGTCAAACTTCCGACCTGCGTCGACTGTGCAGGGATCAAAAAAAGCAGCTTTACAAGTTTTTATTAAAAATACTAAATTAAGAAATATGCAAAAATTGGTAAATAATTATTAAAATGAATTTTTTTTTCGATTTTATTTATCCAGATACAAATATATAAATATTTATTTGCAATAAAAACGAATTCACATTATGGCTTTTCTACTTTCCTTATTACGAATTTGAATTTTTTCTGCATTGCATTAACAAGCGGCACGCTTGAAATTTCCAAATAAAAACTCATTAAGTTTTGTTTTCTGTTTATATGCTATGCTAAACACAAATATTGATTACTATAATAAAATCACAAATGATAGCATTTTCCCATTTGCTAAAGCTAAAGAATTTCCAATTCCTCAAAAATTGGCGCGCTAACAACTGTTTATTGAACTTCGCCGCATCCATTATCTAGCGATAAAAGAGGCGATAGGAAGGCGATAGGAAAGCATTAAGAAAACAAAATGATATCCTTCTTCCAGATATTCACTGGGAATTCTCATTGCCATCTTTGGGATAATACAAAACGTAATGAATAGACTCGGATATATTATGTTAAAGTCTTGTTGGCATCTCTCTGATTAAACATAAGCCTAAACAATTCTTTCGTTAAAACTAATACATTTACATTTTCATTAAGAGTCATATTCTCTCTTTAGCTATAGTTACTATAAGGTAATATAATTTTAATTTAGAGCCATGGTGGACAAATGCGGATATATTATATAGAAGTCTCATTTTCATCTTTTGGATGAATAAAATAACACAAGGCATTAAGGCATAAATTAAGTCATGATTGCGAAAGCCCTCAAGCTAAACAGTAACTAATCCATAACAAGAGACTTAAAATATGCGACGAATCTTTCAGTAAGCACCTAAGCCATGACTATGTGTAATACAAGCCCTCGAGCAGTCGAGCCAAAAGACGTCTATGACTTACTTAAGTCAGAGCCGCGTGTTAATAACTTTTTAGTTGTGCATGCCACGACCCACCCTCTACCAGAAATTGAGCTACCATTCACAGGTGTGCTGTGTGTTGTCCTTCACATGAATATTTTGCTGCGTGCCGGGCGCCAGATTAAAGTGACAGGCAGGCTACGCAAAAATAACACAAAAGGTGGTTAAGTCCTTGTAAGTGTTTAAGTCGACAAGGCACTATGGCTGCGTAACAAGGACGAACTACGTTCAAGACGTTTGCTGCGTGTTTATAGCGCTGTGAAATGAACATTTTGCAGGTGATTTAACAGTTATTAGATTTCTTTAGCCGAGCAAAAGTGTGTGCAAGAGCCCGACAAGCAACGACCCATTTGGTAGGTTAAAGCTTGCCTTTTTGTAATTTTGTACAAAAGTTTTTATTTGATCACATCCATATTTGGCTGCCAGAAAGTATGCAAAACAAAATGTCAAAAGACATTTGCGCAAAAACAATGCAAGAAACAATTGCCTGAGAAACTTTTTGGCCCAAAACTTTCCAACTACGAGCATGCACTGATTAAATAAAGATTTTTCTCTGGCACAAAACTTGGTCAACGGGAAGCGCAACGCAATCGTTTGAAAAGTAAATATGCAAATATGTTTATCAAAAAGTGTTGACACACGAGCACAAAGCGCCTAAAACTATGACTTGCATCCTTTTATTGCATTTATTTATGAGTTAAGACCAAACAGAAGGGCATTTCGCACACGATTTTAGCCCCAAAATCGCCATGTTTATATTTAACATGTATGCAACAAATATTTCAATAAAAAACTTTAAGGTTTAATTTTCAATTAAACCACAATTAATACGATATAATATTTAAACAAAATATATTTAATAATATGAGTAAATAAAACACAGTTCAGCAATATGCAAGACTTAATCAGTTTAAAGTGGAAAGTAAATTTAAAAACAAAAATATATATATTGTAATATTATTAATTAATATTATAATTAATCAAAACAAACAAAAGAAATCTTTTGGAATAGTAGCGAATTAAGATTGCAGAACACATTGAAATATCTTCGAAATCAACATGCATGCTTTTAACACATTTCCAAAATAAAAGAAAAAACTTTCATTTTAAAAAATTTTTAGGAAACCACTATCTTAAAATTTCTAAAATACATTTTTAAGAATCAATAAACGAAAATAAAATGATAAATTATAAAAAAAAAAAAAAGGCAAAGCAAAATGCTGGCGATATTAATTTGCAGAACACACTTACTTGGGCATATTGAAATAGTGAACTTTTTGGCTTGTGCCTAATTATACAAACTCAAACTTAATTCAATTACAGCCCAGCTAGCCTCGGCTCTCGAGAGACAAAAGGTGTTGCATACATTGTGGCGCATAAATATGCATTTCGCACTTGGCCACTTGTCGGCTTTAAATAAATTTGAGTAAAGCACATCCAAAAAGTCTACACTAGCCATAGCCAAGTTGGGTACATTTCTTAATTAGCTTTATGAGTTTTCAGGTAAGCCAGCTGCCGGAATTCCCATGTGTGCGGTCATCCAGGTGTTTAAGGCTGAACTTTTATTTTCATTTTTTTTCCATTTTATTCTGCCTGAGAAATTATTATGCAAAATGATATTAAAACTTTTTGAGTGATGCTTTTGTTCAACTTTGCCTGCTGAGCGGCACGCATGTGGGCGTGCATTGTGTGTGTTTGATGGGCGGAGGCGAATCGGGGCGGGGGGGCGAGTGGCGGCGGTTATATAAAGTCTATCAATGGCAAATGCAACAATGGCCAATTTGTAGGCAAGTTTCTTGAGGCGCATAAATTACGCTTGGCCTCTAATTGGAGCAAAGCCTGCATAGAAATGACGGCGACAACACTTCAAATCAAAATTCATGGCATCGGAGTAGAGGTCCATGAAGGCAGGAAACAAAACCGGCAGGGCTAGCAGGGCCATAGTCTCAGTCTCAGGCTGTTTGCCATAAAAGCGAAAGGCAACAAGGCGGAACATGCGATAAAATTGAGTTGAAAACGTGTTTCAAATCTAAAATTAACAAACTGAAGCGCAGCCAGTCAACCATTCAGTCAGTCAGCTAGTCGAGTCGAGTCAGTCAGTCAGTCGAGTCTGTCTGTCAATCGCGACCCGGCCGAAGCCCAGCCTGCATGTAAATGACTTTTTAATGATGCCAGCCCCGGCCAGCCAAGGGTACAGCGCACTGACTATAGCTACACACTATTCCAGATACCTTTCACATTCGCTAAACAGCTCGATTTGCTGCCATGTGCGACCATTTCAAGTATCATAGTTTGCCAGCCTAATTGCTGACATAATTTTACACTTTAATAGTTTTTTCGTGTCCAGAAACTAGCAACCTGTCCGCAGCCTGTCCAATTTCCCAGTTCCAGACTCAGTTCCCGTCTGAGTTTGGGTCCCTGATATTGGTTTCATATGTAAATGAAGCTCTGATTAGCGCAAGTCATGAATTTCAATTTGTGCCTAATTAATTGTTGTTTTAAATTCTTTGCGTGCTGATGGAGCTTGTTCAACATGCACCTATATCTGACAATCTAGTTTCCCGCTTTTAATTTTTTTTTTATCCAGCTACGTAATTGACATTACAATTGCGGGCGGCTATCATTTCGAGTGGCTAATTGTGTTCACTTACATCTAATTACAGAATGGCCAATGGTTAAAACCTTTCATTAGAGACGACAAGTTGTATTTAAGAATAATTATTCGTGTTCATTGTTATCCATTAGATAATTCCACAATCAACTAATAACATTTTTAGTTTACTTTTCCTATTCATTTGCTTTCTCTTTTAGAGTGTAAATTTAGACTTTTGTTTTACCTTATTCACTTAAATATTTTAACGTATAAGAGAGATTCTATATATTTAGAATTTATTTATTTTTATATAAATATTTATTTATATTTGAATTTATAAGCAGAAAATTTCTAAACGCTTGTCTTGTTTCTATACTTCCTAAAAATATGGCCTAAAATATTTAAAGATCTACAAAATATATGCCAAATTTTCGTTCGGCTCGTAAATAAAATTTAATTATGCGTATTTCGGAACAGGGCCTGTTCTTGCCTTTCAACTGTGGTTCAAACCTTCGCTTATCTTTCAAAACTGGTTTAGAGCCCTGATAAGAAGCCAAATAGATTTAATTGTATTTCTTTAAATATATCCTAAGCCATTTTCACACATGGGTGTTGCTTTATATAGAAAGATCATTTCCAATATTAATGGCACTACATCAAAGGATTAAATATCATTTTCTATATGCTCTAGAAAACTGTCTCACATCATTCTATTTTCGTTGGTTACCAAATGAATGCTATCAGTTTCAGCTGCTCCCAGCCGAGCCCAGATTGCTCCGATACCATCTTCAGCAGGCACTCGCGCGCCTAATGGTATGCTATAAAATTATGCACTAAAGCATTTCGCCCGCGCATTGCAAACAATAATTTCGATTTCTATCAATGAAATTCCATAATACGTCCAAAATCGAAAGCCAGTTCCCTCTCCCCCACCCGTCCCACACCCCATTGATGCCACCTCCACTACATGAACGCCCCCTCACTAATGGAATTTCATGCTGGATATAGAGAAATTCGTGTGTTGTCGATAAAGACAAATCGTGTAGCAGACGCCGTCGTGCGGCTTGCTTGTAAATTATAAAATAATGCTGGTTGCAATGCCAACGCGTTCTGCTTTTTGTTTTTGCCATGGAGCTGGGAAAGGGGCGTGGCAATGGTGTTGGTAGCACAGGGCAATCGACTGCAGTTTTTATGCCCGCCCGGCTAAGTGGCACATTTTGGGCATAGCTTTCAGACGGCGGCACTGAAATGCCCGAGCCTGCGGTTACAGTGGCGACTCGCAAAGCAGAACTCTGTGTTTCGCATAGCCTGTCTACCCGTATCCATATAAAATACTACGCCCTCCCACCCCGCCGCCTACTCGGGCACTGCACTCGACTGTTGACGCTGTCAAATAACTGACATTACCTCTTGCCGACGTCGCAGCGTCGCGTCGCTCACGTTTCGTGACTTTGAACAATAAAAAATTTCGATTAGAATGTAAAAGCGGCAGCCGCACAACTGCAACGGCAATCAAATTCTGAGCGGGTGTGCCACAAAATGCTGGTAGAGACGTACGTCTAATAGCAAGAAAAAAAAACAAGTAAAAGTGCTCTAGTCGCAAGCGCCCGACTAGGAGATACCCTGCACCCAGCTTAACCGAGCTGTGAACACCAACTTTCTATGCTAAATGCATATCAATTAACTTTGGTGCATATATCGGACTATAGTCCGATCTTTAAACAGTTTTATTGACTTTAATAAGGCATAGAAAAGGCAGCATCTTTAAAAATGTGTTTGTTTTCTTTATGGGGGGCATTGAGGTAGGCATCAAATATATGAAATATTTTTCATTTATGTATACTATACAAAAACCTACACAAAAAGTTTAATGAATCTAGCTCCTAAAATCTTCAAGCTATGCTCAAAACACAATGTCTAACAATCGATTTTTATAGATTTGCTGCAACTGGGAGACCATTTCGAGAATATAAATGTTTCATTCGTTCCGCGTACTTTATAAGAAAATATATATGAAAATTCTGGCAGTGTCGCCTTCCATCGTTGTGCTGATCAAGATGGAGTCGAAGGTGTGTGTTACATGCTTTTGCACACAAACAATCTACCCCTTATATCCGGTTGCAATGAGTTTAGGGTATAAAAATGGCTAAATTGTATATTAATAGAAAATGAAAACAAGAATGATTTTTTTACTCAACCGCAACGATAGAAAAACTGTTGTCTTTGCGGTCAAAATGATTTGACTTGAATGCATCGACCAGCAATAAATTCTATGGCACAGACAGAATGCATGAGGTATGGCCATGTATGCCACGTATGCTAATATCGGCTTTGGCATTGACTGGATTTAAATTAAAGCAATAAATTATTTGAGCTATTTACTTAATTTAAAAGTAAGTTTTCAATTGAGAAATTTATATTATTTATATTTTTTTAGTTTCCAGCCGTATTTAATAAAAATATATTTTTTAAATAATAATTTTTCTATGCATAATAATGCATAATTTTAAAATTTACAGTATTATCTCTCTTTTCCATTTGATGTACCAATTTCCACCCTTTCCACTTGTACCTTAAACTCTGAAAAAAAAAAAAAAAAACAAAGTATTAAGGAAAATAAAACACAATACCCTGTTATATTATTCAAAATCTACCATATGCAAGCATATAGAATTGCAAATAACTGAAACAGATGTTGCCTTGTGTCCTCTGTCAAAAGTGTTGAAACTATTTAGATCGTATTTCACTCTCATTCTGATTATTGTTGTGTACACATATACATACAGTTTTATTTGCTTTACAGTTTCTCTCCTTTTTTCGAGTTTGAATAACGTATTCCCCAAGTTGGATCGAAAACTTTCAAGGTAAGTTAAAGCTGCAGAGCTGAAGAGTTTGCATGTGCAACAGCCTTTATTTGGAATCTTTGCAGATCTTAAGAAATGGCATTTGTAGGTCACATGAACAGTCGTGGCAAGTTTGTTGATTGTGAAATGTTCAGCGGTGGACGCTCTAAGGCGAATACAACACCCAATGGATCGTTGGATGAGGAGAGCGAAATGGGCACTCGGCGTACAAAATGCTCGCGTACATACATAAAGTCATATGACCTTGAGTCGCGTCACTTGCTCTCTAGTCCTAGCACGGTGCGCTATGTGGGCCACTCCGCATCGTCCTGCGAGCTCAACTCGATGGCCGAAACGGAGATGTCCACACTGCGCTGCAGCTCACCGAGATCGTTGGAAACGGAAACTGCAACACTGACACCCGAAAATAGCTCCGAATATAGCTCCTTGTCCGATGGTAGTGGACCAGTTGCTGCAACGGGCGAGAGAACGATGCTGCCGCCAAGACAACAAATGTTACTTAAGCAATGCGAAGCGGAGGAGCAGCAACGGGAAAGAGGCTCCACAACATCCATGTGCAGCTGGGAGGAGGAGGAGGCCGTCTCCATGTATACGTCCATGGATAGCCAACCAATCGACGAACCCGATACTCGGAGCTGCTGTGCTGTGCCCCTACTCGAACTTGGCTCAGACACAGCCTCCCTGTACTACGACCAGCAAGTGCAATTGGATCAATTGAAGCTAATGCGTCGCTCGAGCGAGGCCTACGATAATTGGCTTTCGGGCAAGAAGCGGCAATACCAATACAAGCAGCAGGCAGCGCGGGAACAGCGCGAGCTAAAACAACGAAAGGAGGCACTGCGTCAACAGCTAAACGAACAGCGGGTACAGGAGTGGTGTCAGCGAAAGGCACGCCAATGCAACACAAACACAAACACCAACGCCAGAACCAGCACCAACACCCACACCAACACCAACACGAACGCCAACAAGCGCAGATCAAACACTGCTGCTAGGCCAGTTCGGCAACAATTGATGGATGAGACAACGGCGCAGCGGCGCCTCCAAGGCTGGGAGTTGAAGAAGGTGCAACAGGCGGAGCAACGGCGTCAGCTGGAGCAGCGCGAGCAGCTGCGAAAGCAACGGGAACAGCAACAGCGCAAACAGCAGGCGGCTCTGGCGTGGCAGCAATGGGTTAAGGGCGCGGCGCAACGCCCAAAGCCCGTACCACTTAATCAAGGCCTAAACACGCTGCGCGGCACAGTCTCCAATATCTACATTAATCCTAACCAGTGGGTGAACGTTAACGAAAAAACTAGGACCTAAATAAACAGTAAGCAATATTTAAAATAAATTAAACTCAAACTTTCATTTTATTAAAAATGCGACTCTTATTAAAAATGCTTTGGAATAAGTCCAAAGTTTCCTTTAGATGACACTTTCTTATCGAAAATAATAGTCGAAGATATTTTATTAAAACGAAATTTTCCCAGAATCGACAAAGGAAAACTGAAAAGGTGCCCTCTACAAGATTTGCCTACAAAAAATATTTTTTGACAATAAATATTCGTTTCAAAAATTAAAAAAAAATCCTTTCAAAAACATAAAATAATCGGCATTCAGCCGCAGATAATTGTGCCAACAGTTCGCTATCGCTTATGTATCTTCCAGGCGATACACATTTCTGACCCTGTTGATAAAATATCCACAAGGATATTGCTTTAGCTAAGATCAAATTAGCCATCGCCGAATTCTCCTTTCCGGAGATAGTAAAACTATATTTAACCTAAGTGCCTCTATAATATATATCTATATCAGAGTGCAGTTCTGGTCAGCTATTACACAATTTATGGCACAATCTATTTAGCTAATTGCAATGTTTGCAATGCTTTAAATAGGGTCCAGCTTAAGCTCATTAGCTCAACTTCACACACATAATGGCTTTTCTTGGAAACGCACACGCTTACTGACAGGCCACACATTCAGGGTTCATTTGCAAGCCAACTCTTGTGGACTTAAAAAGGGTGAGCGATTAGGCTTTGAGGTCTGGCTCTAACACACTTGTGTAATCTTCATATTCCACACTAACACTTGCTATCAAAACATTCGCTTGCATTTGTGTGCGTATCCTTTTCACAGGCTAACACCCCGCAAAAGATAATACCCTCCGGGCCGTTTGCATTGGTTGTCTGTTTGCCAGCCTTTAGGATTTTGTGCAGCCAGCCTTGAGGCGCGTTCACACAGGTGGCCGCACGTACAGTAGATTCCTTTTGATTTGGCTTTTGATACAGCTCATTTAAAATTCCGATTTCTATTCAAAAATTGATACTTAAGCTATGTGAAGCAAGACGCCTTAAACGCGGAATTACATCAATTAATATTCGACCTAAAATCAGCCTTTATGGAGGCGAGCCTTGAAGAGAAAGCGCTGGTTCACACCGTAAACTTTTAAGGATACGCTCTCCCAGTTTCGTCCACATAATTTCTTAAAGTGAAACTAATTTCTATCGCCAGAAATTGGGCACTTCTGACTGATTTAATGACCAGGCTTGATGTAAGTTTTTGTTTAGTTCTCGGCTGCTCCTTTTTCGAACCTTAACTCCAGCTGTGCTGCTGAAAGGCTGTGAACTTGTTCACCTGTCGACTCAAAAGAAATGAAAGGCAAAAAAAAAAAAAGACTGGAAATAAGTAGCTCATCGCAAGAGCACAGGAAATATACACAAAGTTATTTAATATGAAAATGGCGTGCAGCTGAAATTTTATTTGAGCTTCGGTTTGCCTGGCTGGCAGTTGGCCTTAAGCGATTTATTTTTGGACTACATTATTCGCCCGAAGAAACATGGAAATTAAATATGATTTCATACAGAATTTGACGGACGGTGTTCATAGCAGGGCGAATTATAATATAGCCTCTTCAGAAACTCTTTTCCGCCTTTGATCAACTCCCTCACACTTTCCATCGCAAGGACACAGTATGACGTATTAAAATACATGTCTGTTAAATTTGGATAACCTTTAAATAATAATGAAATTAACATTTTGAAACTACACGCAACATTTTTGCTAACCAAGTTTCTTATTCCAGTCGACTACAGTAGACTACAAAATGCATTGAATGTAACAGGCACTTGTGTGCCATGCACATCCACTCACAGCCAATTTAAATCTTAATCAAATTAAAGTATCTACGCGCTTTTTAACTGCGCACATTCAGATTTTGTTGTTTGAGCGCTCGAGCATTTTTTAATAATTTAATCCGCTGCAATTGAGCTGCACGGCGTGCTTGGGCCGATTTATTAAAAATAAAAAACAATATACACAAATACAAAAAAAAAAAAAGAAAGGAAAAAAACAGCCACACACAAAATAAACACGCAGCGGCCTAAGAGTGCGGAAAATAAGAGAAGCAAATATTTTTGCACAAACATTGATTGGCAATTGCAGGGAAAATGGCCAACAGCAGGCGAAAGGACGTGGCCAGCTAAAGCGTGACACACCCACACACGCACACACATAGAAATATATATGCAAATATGTACACATGCAATTATAAAGATCCTCCGCAGAGCCATTCATATACACACACACACAAACACATAACTCTTACGCTGCAAAGTTGTGATGAATAACCGACGCACACTTCAAGTGTGTGTGGAAAACTGAAAATTCATTGAAAACTGATAGCGTGTGAAAAATAAACGAAATGCGCAATCTGAAAACAAAATATGAAGCACCAAATGATTGAGCCGTGATGTCTATAAAGTTGCGCTTTACAACATTGGCAGCAGTCACCAACATTTCATTTAGGGTTGAACAACTTTCGGATAAACACTGTCGGCAGTGTCGCTATCGATAACGATAAGCATTACTGTTGCTTTGATCTATCGTAATTACTACAATAATATTTAATTTTATAATAAAATAAGCACTTTGGCTTGGGTACTATATTTTCAGACCATTTATCCGTTTAAGAGAAATCGCCCATTTTCGAGCAAATTTTTTTTCTTAATGGTATATTTTGAATATAATTGACGTAAATCAAGAAGCACAAATTTACTAAACAAATATAAAAATATAATATAAAATATAAACTATAAAACTATAAAATGTAAAATATAAGATATGATATATTAAATAAAAGGCATAAAATATAGGATATCAAATATAAAATATAAGAAATAAAAAATAAGAAAAAAACTTATCTTATTCTATATATTTGCTTTTTAAATAATAAGTTTCCATTTGTATATTATTTTAATTAATAGAACCTTTTTTTATAGCTATTTTACTGCATTTCACAAATTAATTGATTTATATTTTTTTAAATAATTCGTTTCTGCTGTTATATTTTTTTTTTTACTTTTACATTGCTCCAAAAAACTTGTTACAATTTCTTTTAATGTTTGTCAAATTATTTATTTAAAAATTTGTTGTATAATTATTTTAATAATAGCCCATTTGAAATCATTTAAACCTAAAATAGGATGCATAAATTAAATAGATAATAATTATTGAACTCAATTTAAAATGCCTATTTATTTTATATTTTAATGTTTTTTATAATTTTCGGTTATTTTTTATTTATATGAATTGTACAAATTAAAATGAATTATTGCCTAGTATTTTATAGTTCATGCTACCCCACGCACCGAGCAGCCAAGTCAACTCTATTACATTGATTTATATGCCATCAGCTCTCAAAAATATTTATATATACATATCTATCAACTCTATTCAAATCCTTTAGAAAGAGTCAGTGGCATGCAATTTTCTAGTGGCAATTAGCAGTGACATAAATGAAAACAAAAACCGATTCGATTTGTTAACATGCTGCGGCATCTGAGCCGAGCATTAATTAAAATAAATTGGCATATACTTCAGCTGGCGGTACGTTCGTCTAAGTGTGCCAGACGGCAATTGCAGAGCACATCGAAACACGAGAATACGAGAAAGAAAAATGTCAGCAGGCAGCGCAGCGAAGCGTCTTATAAAATGTATCAAATCAGTTTTAATTATTTAATTAATAAGCAATTCAAATCACTTGCACTTGCAAAATATGAATAAAATATAGAACAAATAAAAAGCAAGATCTGACATATTCGACACGACGAAGATCTAATACCCTTTTTGACAAATAAATCCGGAGTGGTTTTATTTATCTACGACCGAGTTGTCCTATACCAAATACATATTCAACTAGGTTTTAAGATCGGAAAAACTTATTTGCTATGTATAATCTCGTTGTGAGTGCAGATTAATTAATGAACCACAAATTTGAGTTAATTGATGGAATATACGGCAGCAGTTAAATATACGTGCAAATGACGTATATGGCAATCACATTGTTTGACAAATTTACCCAAAATTCACAAATTGGCAAAAATTATGCAACGCTCATAGATAAATAAGCAAATGTTGGGCACATTTATATTACGTATCTTTAGTTATTTCTACCATGGACCGCAATTTTGTGGAAAATAATAATTTAATTAGCCCCACATAAACACCCACACACATGTATGCACACACACGCACACATAGAGAACGGCCATAGCTTATGGCCCGGCAAAATTTTATGCATATCAAAAATACCAATTATGGCAACATTTTGTAGTCCTGCCTTTTACGGATCCGGGCCGTATGCAATAATTTCACAGTGTATGTGTGTCTGTGTGTATATATATATGTGTGTGTGTGTGTGTGTGTGTGTGTGTAGGGGCTTGTGTCTGTGTGCTGGCATTTTCAATGGTGCTCGAGCATTAACGTTCAAAAGTCAATTAGTGGTTTTTATAAATGTGATTAAATTAAGTGACAATGTTGTTTACTGTTTTTACGGTTTTTGAATTTTTGTTCGTTTTAATTGGAATAACGGTGCCTGTAATTTGCCGTCGAGTTTTGGATAGATATTTATGGAAATCAGGCAATGGTCTAATGTAACCTAACGATGCCAATAAAGTGTCCCATTATCTCATTATCTATACAACAAAAATAAAAGATTATTGAGGGCTAAAAAGCTGACGAATCCTTTTGGTTGGAAAGTGAGACGTGGGAAATTCCACCTCCAAGGGGAGGAGACGCGGCTTAAAGCTTGCCTGAAAAATATGAACAGCAACGAAAGGCTTTGCCTTGCCAATGGAGCCTGTGTGGCTTACGCGTCAGAGCGTTGAGCTAACAAAAGAGAAGACGCTGGCTTAACTCCAGCAAATATTTGCAACTATTACCCAGGCAAATTCGTTATCACTAGTATTTTCAGCATTAATTCGATACGTACGACCCCGGCTAAAGTAAAATATTGGCACTTGGAATTTGAAACAAGCAAAATATTTGGCTTATCTAGTCTTTTTTGGAGAAGAATATTTGTTTCAAGGTGATTTTACTATAAATTTTGTTTTAATTACTTTTCTAGGTTTTTTTTTGGCTTTCTATTTGCCCTTCAGCTTGGCAGCTAGTCTTCTCACCTGGTAAACAAAACTATTTCGTTTTATTTATTTTCCTTACATATTTTGAACATTTCATATTCGTTTTGCAGTTTGTTATGCATTTTCATTTGCACACATTTTGTCTGTGGACCAGACAAAACAGCTTTTAAGCCTTTAAGCAAAACAAACCCATTTTCCACTTGTCACACACACATGCAGTAAGACCAAGAGACACACACACACACCCACTCACACCCACCCGCACAGCTGGGCTTTTCAACTTGTGTGTCTTAGAATTTCTTTTTTTTGTTTTTAAATCAAAAAGCGACACAACGTCAAAACAATTTGTCGTCATTTAAAAGTCGACATTTAAATAAGAAAATGCAAATATGAAGGCGACCGAGCTGCCTGACTGGCAAGCCCCTTCACCCGCTCGCCATCCCTTGCCCAGGACAGTAGCTGTGCAGCTGCCTAAATGTATGCAATAAAATTTTTTATGCGCGCGAAAGACGCCGCATACGTTTCGTATGCATAAAATTAAGCCGGCTACGGACTGACTATGACATCAAGGGGCATGGTAGCAGCAGGAGGGGGAGTATACGGCGCCTGGTCGAGCGTGACGAGCGCAGCTGTAAATATAAAGTGTCAGGCAGAGAAACACAGCGAACACACACACACACACACACACTTACACAAACACAGTCATACACTCGCATTGCAAAAACGTGTCTATTACAATTCAATTTGACAATAGGCGCACACAAAAGCCAAACCAACCAGCCGCACTGAGCTGCCACACACACACACACACACACACACCTCGCACACAACAGCTAGGCAAGCCCAAAAGTAGACTTTAGAAAAACACAAATACGACAACAATTTGTTTTACACTTGCCAAGGCTGCTGCAACTAAGAAGAAATGTTTGCAACGCATGCAAAAGAATAAATATACATATATACTTCGAGCCAGCCAACAAATTTTTATATTAAAAATATTGAAATATATAAATAACTAATATAAAAAGTAAGTATATTTACATTTGTATATATTTTAATGTTTATATATTTGCATTAATATATATTTGCATTTAAAATTACCTAGTGAAAAGCCTGCGACGAACACAAACAAAAGGCTACAAAGGATACCACTAAGAATGAATAAATACATTTATTTATACTCAAATCAAAATATGTAATGAAAGAACAAACTATAATAAATCGCAGGAATCTTCTAGAATTTATTAAAAAACAAAAAATTTCATAAAATTAGTCAAATGAAATTCTGATTATTCTAGCAAAACATAAAATGCATTATGTCAGGTTTATCTGCTCCTAGAAATTGTTTGTATCAAAATCCAATTAAATTTAAACTGACTCTTTCTCTTAATTAGAAGGGCATTTAAACGTCGGCTACGCAATTATCGTTTGAACATTCTAGTTGGTTTGCCTGTTTGTATTTCGGCCATGTGTTTTTACTGCAACGGAAACGTCAAGTAAATTTTTTTTCTCAACGTAGTTAGTTGATGGGCATAAAAAAAGAAAATCTGAGCGACGCAGGTGGCGGCAACGACGGCCACAACAATGGCGACAACAGAGTCGAGAACGTGTAGAATGTGGAGAGCTACGTACGTTGCCTAGTCCCTGGGGCGTTATTTGCACGTTTCCGGTATAAATATACAACGCCCGAGATTTGTTTATGCGAAATGAAGCGCACAAAAGACAATTCGCATAAATGTTGCTGTTCTTGTTGTTGTTGTTGTAGTTGTTGTTGGGGGAAGTTTTCATCCCTCCCTGCCCGCTGAGGAGCAGGCAACTGGGTCGCCAGCTCAGTGACTTGTTCCCCGGTGCGTGACTCTGGCGGAAATAAAATTTGTCAGCTTTTTGCTAATGTCATGACTTTAAATAAGTCACAAACATTATGAAATGTGACACGCTCCTGGGAGTGTGCTCTACAGAGATTCTGTGAATTATATCATTATATAATCTAATTGCATGCCATATGCTATCAGTCCGCAAAGATGTATCACCAGAGAGCGTATCCATTCCCTAATTAAATTCAATGCTCGCACGCAAACGCTATATACAACAATCAATCAATCAATCAATCAATCAACCAATAGAGTGCCCCGCCACTGAAAAACTAATCACTAATAAACTTACACAACACTGGAAACGTTAACATGCCGCACAACTTGACCAACTCGCATGCATCAGATTTAGCTAAGGCAAAGGAAATAAATGGGTTGGGGTGGGAAGGGAGGGTTGTGGAGGGGGAGGTACATTCGTATATGTACCTGGGGTATGGCTACAAATCAAATAAATAAATCATATGTGAAAACTTTTTTCACTTAGGCAATATTTTTACACAGAAACTGTTATGCTTTTCGTATTACAATCGCCATAAGTCTTGGCTGACTGGAGTGCTTCGGTACAGTGGAACCAAAGTCATTAAAAAGCTGGAAATTGCATTTAGAAGACAAGAAGGATTTAGTTAGGAGGTTAGATAGTAAAGTCTAAATAAGTTTATTAGGTTTTTGTTGAAATTCCTTAAAGCTAGGCTAATCTTAAGCTATATTTATCCATTTATATTGTATATATATCTATATTTAAGTCAGAGCTCGCATTTTTACAAAAGTTTCCTCTTTGAATCGAAAGTTGGTCAAAATTTGTATAAAAAACATCTAAAAAGGAAGTCAGCAAACGTGACCTAATAAGCCGGCAGGCTTAGTTGTCTAAGTCGAACCAGCAAAAGTGAGGTGGCTGGTTCAAATCTAGCAAAAATGTATATAGCTCGCTCATTTGCACAAAAAATAGAAGGTAATGGCAAGGCATTTCTAAGAGTTCCATAAAAACCTACCTCTTTCCACTGTGCAGAAGTTTGTATGCTAGCCTGGCCCAAAGTTGATCCAGCCAAATAGCCTTTAGGCTGTAACTTGTAAAATTATTTTTCCATGCACACACCTAAACACACACACACACGTACTCACAGAGAAGAAAAATCCAACTTTTATCCCGTTTAACGCTTAGCATACTCAACAAATGTATGGATACTTGTATCTAATAGTAGCTCCAAGAATATAAAATATTCAGCTGCCGATGATGATGAATGGCGTTTGGTCAGCCAGCGTGTGTGTGTTTATGTGTGTGTGTGTTGTTGTTGTTGTTGTTGTTGCTGTAGTTCTGTTATATGAACATGTGAAGAAATTCACATCAATTTGTAAGCGCTCACGAGTGTCTGGGCCAGTATATAAAGTATTTTTAGTCTATTTTCAACTATGGGTTTTTTTTGGTTAGGTTTAAACAAGAGACTACTTTAAGAGGCAGCTGGAAGTGCTAGCCACTGAGCAGGCCAGACTGGTCACGTATTATTATCGCTTGGCATTACCCAGCACGTTGGTTGTCCGGTTGCCAGCAGGACATTCGTTTGATTTCGTTTGCCAACTTATAGGCGTTGCGCATTTGACCCCAAACGGTTTTTGTTCTCTTTGTTTTTGTGTGGTGCCCTGTGCTGGGCGTTGACAGCGTCCGACAGATTGTCAACTCCGCCAGGTCGTCCATTGATGGCGTTGCTGATAACGTGAGCTGCTCGCCTGGCCAGGGCCAGACCCACTAATTTTTTATGGTTAACGTCACGAGGTCGCAGCGCTTTTGTTTTTTTTTTTTTTTTGCTGGCCAAATGTCAAATTGTTTTTTAGAGCTGTTGCGAGTTTCCTTCTTAGTCTTCTATTTTTTTTTTGTCAGTTTGTCCGTTTTTTTTTATTGCAAGTTTGCCTTTTGCCTTTGGCTTGTAATCTGCGCTTGTGTTGCGCTATGTGCTCGGCTGCCAGCTTTTAGGCGCGCCTGGGATTACACTGGCATACACATGTGTGAAACCGCAATGTGTTCAAAGCAACCAACAACAACAACAACAACTAAACAGGCAACTCGAAACGTGCTCATTTCGCTTGCGTTTGAGCCAAAAAGCAGCTGCCGCTGCGCTCGCCCATTGGTGGCCAACTCAATTAAAGGCTTGCGGTCTCTTTGCCATCGTTCGACAGAGAAACAGGATTGAAATATAATCATTTTGCGCTAAGTATTTGCGTTTTATTTCACCAGAGAAATCATGATTAATCAATTCTTGCAAATCACATTCAAATTAAAAGTAAAAGAGAAAGGTCAAAGTTTCCATATCCATATCAACATGTGACTTGGCCCCTAGGACCCTAAACCCCATTCAACAAAATAGTCTTAATTGCTTAATTTGTTAGGAGAATAGCCATTAACTCTTATAAGTTAAAACGAGTCTAGATCCAGACATTTTAAAAACAGAATAATTTTCCATACAAAATGCTTAGTTTTCGAGCAAGAGCACAGAGCACGAAGTCTAGGGATCGAATCCCCGCAAAAACAATGTAGGTAAGAAACTCTTAATAGCCTAGTTTAGTTTAGATCTAGGCATGCTAAAAGCTGTTTAATTTCCAATAAAAATTTCTTAGTTTTTGAACAATTCTATCCTGAAATGAGCTTGAAGTTAATTGATCAAACTTCCGTGAACACAATTTTGTTTTCTCCATACGTATAGCTCTCGAGTGTAGATCTAGACTGTATCTTAAAGAGTGTATTATTTTCCAAACGAAATTCGAATTACTCCAAGAATTCGTCAGTGAAATGCCAAAATATGTTTTTTTTTACAATTTTCTCTTTGCAAATTGCATATACAATTTCGGTGCCTGCTCCATATTATTAAATTAACCAGTTGGTTGCCTAAACATTCCACACCTTGCAACTAAATTATAAGACCCCATGTTAGGGTATAAAGGGAATCTTGCCATGCAATTGAATTATTAAGGCTAACAAGGCCTTCAATAAATCAAACGAAAATTATAATAACTTTTACCGAAGAATGAAGATGTGGTATTTAAATTGCAAGTAAATTCAAAAATATTTTTGGGTAATGAATAATATCAAATTAAATTGCATAAAATAAAGATAGATATTTGCTATTAGATATAGATATAATGTAATAATAGATTTTTTTGTTCACAAATAGCTGTAAGTAAATTAAAAATATTAAATTGTAAACATTTCACCTCAACCAACATAGTTTATCAAAATGTGTGCTTTGTTTTAATAAGCACAATCAAATTAATTGGATAAATAACAGCGTATGACCGCAATATGCATATAACATTTCAACAATTGGACACACAATTTTTACATATATATGCATGCATATGTATTAATTATAATTTAATCAATTTATCTAGTTATAAATTAAAATTTTATATAATGCCAGCAACACACCCTAATTGTAAGCATTCAAAACGCATAGCTTGGGATACCTTGAAATAGTTTAATGCATGCCTCATCGGAGCCTGGCATATATACGTGGACATATTTGTATGTGTGCATATATATCTGGTAGCTCCAAATTGGCTGACCATATGGTCTGTGTCTGTGGCATTAATTAATTTTATATTCATTACAAAATAAATAATTTATATGAAAATAATTTGCGCAACAAAATTCAAAATGCATGGAAATCATCTTAATGGTAAATCTCAAATCAATTTGCCGAAATGCCGCACGCACACGCACACACAGGCACACACAGGCACACACAGGCACACACACACAGTCAGGCGTGTGCAA
Organism: Drosophila littoralis; assembly: GCA_018903485.1. NCBI lineage: Eukaryota > Metazoa > Arthropoda > Insecta > Diptera > Drosophilidae > Drosophila > Drosophila littoralis. The sequence goes on along the minus strand of JAEIGF010000254.1, from coordinate 46,349 downwards.
TTGAGCAAAATATAATCACAGGAATTTATCTAAAGTAGCTGGGGGAGAGCGAGAATCAGGAGGTCAACGTCAACGTTCGATGTCAACGGCATTTACATAAACTTCTGGTGGCCATTTTGTATCTGTGCATCTGAGCCTGAGCTGCATGCAGTCCAGATGCAATCCGCAGATACACAGGAACTGCAATTGAAGACATTTGTCATGCGTAGATTGGGGTGGAGGGGGCACGGCTGAGGCCTAGGCCAAGTTGGTTAATTATAACTGCTGCGGCTGCACCAGGCGACCAACGATTAGAGGCGGTGGGCGGGGTCAATGATAGCTGGCGGCGACTGCTGTGCTGCAAATTGCAATTCCAAGAGACGCACCGGAAGGAAGTGTAAAATTCAAATATGACAAATGACATGAACTTAAGCGGCTGCTGCCTGGTCAGTAAGTATGCCCCAGCCCACGCGCACACAGGCAGACACGCACACAATAACTCACACACAAAAGATTTATTGTATGCGGTATATGGAAATTATGAATATCTTAATATTGTGGCATAATTTTCACAGAGAGAAAGATATCAAGAGGGATAGAGAGAGAGACTGCCTCGCCTGCATTCAAACTCAAGCTCAAGCTTTAATTAATAATTTTGTAATTTATCAATTTATATTCTGGCAATGTGCAGCCAGAAATTTGATTGCATAGTCGCAGGCGCCAGAACAAATATTGTGACAAAATGCACTGCCAACTCTCCGAAAATCATAAAGTAACTCCCAGTCGAAGACTCTAGATGGCTTACCGCATCGATTGATAAATACTTGATATAGCTCATGAAATAGGCCAAAAGGGCTTAGCTTTCCCCTAAGCCTATCGTGGCAAATTAACAGCGGCAACGCAGTTGGATACCCTCTAAGCTGATTGTCGGTTTGCCTGCCATAAGACATGTGTCTTATATGTTGTTTATGCAATCATAAGTGTCATTAAAAATTTGTTAATAGATTTTTTTATGCAACAGTCAAATGATGGTAGAATTGTTTTGAGATATACTTGACGCTTATTTTACTTATAAAGACGTATATTATTAAATGCTTAATTTATTAATAACTCAAAGCTTTTCACCAACTAAAAATCGGAGGTGGAAATCGACGGAAAGAAAAAGAGAACAAGCTCAAGAAAGTTGACAGAAAATTAATTAATAAAAATATCTGACATAAAAATCGATATTTCTTGAGGTCTCAGACCAAGTATACTGTACGATTTTGCTTATATTTATACATGGATGTCTGTATGTATGTTTTTATGTACGTATGTATGTATGTTGTCAAATACCGAACGCAGACCAAGTGTACTTTCCGCCGCGCTACTAATATAAGTTTTACAACTATATAACTTATTCGTTAAAAATTGGCCTTCTATGCGATTCTCATGAATTTAAGTAAGCCTTTCTATTGCCGGTGCGTGTATTTTTAAAAGTCTGCGTTCCTCTAACTAATCATTTTGCCTTTGCGCGTGAACTTTGGAAGAGCACATATGTACCTGCTATACATTTATATATATATACATATTTATACATAAATACATATTTATATATATCTATATACATTATAAAAGTTTGGCCGCACAACTTCACAGTTTTTTATTACCTTTTACCCTTGTCTAATCTAACTTATTAACAAAATATTTAAAAAATATTCATTTCCTAACAAAACATTTAAAAACAAGTAAGAGGCTCTAGTCGGGAGTTCCCGGCTAGGAAATACCCTGAGCCCTCTTCTACCAATACCAAATGCAGCTCGCACTACGAGCATCATAAAAACAAGAATTTGTACCCATTTTTAATGGGTTCAGGATATAAACATATATTTTTATTAAAGCTGTTTAAATTATATATAAGTTAGTCAATTATTTACAATAACTGTATACCATTTCGACAGTTACGCACAGACTTATCAAATAATCCATTCCAAATTCCAGTCCATGATACACACTGTCCGTTTAGATAATTGCCTTCCAATTATTGCGCCTTGTCGGCTATGAAGTGCTCTCCAAACTTTTCGCTAAAACTTTCCACATTCACACGCAAAACACACACACAGACGACAATCCAATCAAGTGAAATGTAAGCCAAAGTAAAATTAGCACCGGCAAATACTTGCCACACTTGCAACACTTTGCAACAATTCACACACAGTTTCCAGTTACAGATTGTTTAATTGTGAAAGAGCTTGAATCAAAATATATGTTCAGCTCTATGCAGGACCAGCACACACTAGCATATGTGTCCTATTTGGAGCTGCTGCCCCTCTACAGCCACTGTCTGCCCCATTCAAGATGAAGAGGCTGCTGCAGCCAGGTTAGGGGCGGACGTGCACCAGGGGCCGCTTGTTGGAGTGCTCATGTGCGGCTACATTAGGTTTGATTTTGCTCTCAGTTTACTCACTTTGATTTCAATTACAAAGTTGCTCGGGTGAAACAATAACATAAAATTGCTGGGGGTAGCAAAAGGCATAACCTCTATAGAAAATGCCAGCTGCAAGTTTTATGCGCACCGCAAATTGCATTAGTACCAAGTACCCCTCTTCAGCTGCCCTGCTCCCTCTTTCTCGCACCGTAACGAGCCCAGAGTGCTTGAGGAAAACCTTGACTCAAGTTGCAAGCGCCACAAGTTGCATGTTAGCAGCGCGTAAATTTTTTTGTTTATTGCCCCAGCAGTCTGACAATGGACAGACAACAGAACGAGCAAGTTTTATGTGCGGCCAACAGACAACAGCAGCAACAACAACAACAACAACAACAACAATAAGAACAATAACAATAACAGCAAACGGCTTAGTAAATTTTTTAATTTATTTTCCAGCTGAATTGCACAGCGGAAGCGTTTAAAATCGTAAATGCGGCCACGCCTCACCCACTTCAAGGCACTTTTGGTGTAATTAATTGCACTTTAAATTTGTTTACAGCTTTTCTACTTTATTTATGAACTAACCAAACGAACATGGCACAATTAGTTTCTTATTTACATTCCCAAGTCTCAAGAATATATGTAAATATTTGTGTGCTAGCATTCAGTATAGATTGAATGCGCATGGAATCAAGACGCATAAAAACCAAGGCGAGAAAGTATTAAAATATGTGAAATAAGCAAAACAAAAAGATAATGTAAATAAGTAGAATTAAATATATACATATAACCAGAAGATTTAATACCCTATACCCTATTAAACATTCATACAGATATGTGAGAATAGTGAAGCTTGTAAATATCGAGCTTGACGAAAATATTTCGGAAAACAGATCATAACATCGATCCTATGGCAGATAAAGAGGTCCGATCCGGCCGATTCCGGCATCTGTACTACCTGCAACAGAAAGTCGCACCTATGCAAAGTTGCAAGAAGATAGCTTTTAAACTGAGAGACTAGTTCGCATACAAACAGACGGCCAGACAGACGGACATGGCTACATCAAATCGGCTGTTGATGCTGGTCTAGAATATATATATTTTATGGCATCGGAGATGTCTCCTTTTAATGCGTTATACATTTCATCACAAATTAATAATACCCTCTACAAGGGTGTGTATGAGCATAACTATTTAAATAACCAAGAAATGTATGTTTACATTTTTTTATTACTTACCTTATCTTGATTCACAACTTAATGTAATTTTCAAAGAGTTTGACCTTTTTTTTTTAATTGTTTACACTGTTCACGCACTTTGCCATTATCCTTGTAAACAAAAGTTCCAGATGACCTAAAATAATATTATATCGTTTTTAGAATATTAATTTTGAACTGGGCTTTGAGCAGTATAACAAAACTGGTCTACAAAAAGTGCTCAATATTATATATATGTATATTATATTCAACTAAAAATGTAACTTTTTTACGCATTTACATATGTTATTTTAAGATAAATTTTATATAATATACTTTTTAAGCTTTGAAGACTTTCATTTGTATAGCAAAGTGTATCTTAAATAACTTTATTATTTGGCTTATCAATTAAATGCGAGTCTAAGCAGCTTCTTGGCTCTGAAGTTTACAAATTGTTAGAGAACCATTCAGAATAACACCGCAAAACCGCCGCACAAGACATGGCAATTGAACCAGCGACCGAGAGTCAACTCAAGCAGCAGCACTCAATATAATCACAAGCTAAATCACTTGACCAAGTAGGCACTACACACACACACACACACACACACACACACACACCTACAAACACTCACACACACACACACATATATATATACATAAGAAAACTCCCCAACTGAGTTTTAGCCACTTACATTACTTGGCGCCATCGCTGCTTACGCCTTTCGCTCGAAATCTTGCCCACAGACAACCGAGTGCAGAAGCCGCTGCCGGGCAGCGCAGTCCCCGCCGGCAGATGATGATCCACTCCAGCCTGGCCACATAAAGTGTCATTAGCTCGAGTGGAGGAGCAACTGCAGCATTGAGAGCGGAACTGCGACTACATTTGGCAGATTACATCGCAGCCAGCCGCTAAGCAAATAAACGCTTAAGCATAAAAATATGAATTTATTTGCTTAAAAACAGAAAATCCATGAAAGCAGAAACTAGTCATACTTTCCACCACGACGTATAAATACACTGATTGCCGCGGCATTTAATTGACTCTTCAATAAAAACTTAAATAGTGAAAGTTAATAAGTAAATCTAAATAATTTGATTTAAAATAAAATTAATAACATTTGTTTTAACTTTAACGAATTTAAATAAACAGCTTGGCTTTTGAGCATGTGTTTAAATATATTCGGTTAAATATACAAATATTTTTCATTTATATTAAATATTAATGTAGTCAACAAAATTGTAATCTTTGTAGCTAAGGTAGGTGTCATGAGAAGCGACGAGAAAGGCTCATTATTAAGCTCATAAGTGCGCATATTGATGGTCGCTAAATAACAATTATTTAGGTTGTGGATTGTTCAAAATAGCGAAGATCTAAACTTTTTCATGGGCCGTGCTTTGTCACACGTATTTATATTCTTTATTAAGAATTGAATATACATTATATTCAGTTTTATTTCTATTTAAATTAAACTGAATAATGTAAAAAATGTAATAGTTATTTATTCAACTCAAAGTTAAGATTTTACACTTTATCTTAAGATCTGTTGTTAATGAAGGATTATATTACAATACTGTGCCACTATTGTGTATTTCTCAACTATTGTTATATTAAACCATAATATATATTTAAACAAAATCTCAATTGCTGCCAAATTTGAACTGGCGTCCTGTCGCTGGTTATTTAACCCCACAGGCTCATAGCGTCACATTCTCAAGCTGTCAGTATACGGTTTTTTAAATAGATTAACGCTGACTTGTTCAAGACCCTGCAAGATGCCCTAACAAAAGCATTGTGCTCGACGTAAGTACAGATACTTGTGTATATATATAAAAAGTTGACCAAAGTCTGCCATAAATGCTGATTAACTTGCCGGGCAGTTCACTCACTTGCACTCCCTCTCTTTCTTCATATATATCTCTTTCACTTTGCGTCTGCTGATGCAATGGCTAAAGTTTGTTTTGGTTGTTGTTGTGTATCTTTTTGGACAGCAGTTGGCATTGCTTTGTGGTGGATTTTAATATTGGCACTAAGTAGCTATCAGAGCTTCGTCGGAGCATTCGAAATGAAGTGGCAACTTGTTTATTATTGTTATTATGCTCTGTTTATCTTTTTGTTTGGGCTTAGCCTCTCTCTCTCTCTCTGTCTCTCTCGGTCGTGTAGTGTCTGCTTTTTGGCTACTTATTTTCTTTTAATTAAAAAAGCAAATTGCGCTCTCAATGGCTCTGTCATTAGACTGATTGAAAAGCAGCAGCAGAACGAGGCTTGAAGTAAGCAATTTGGCAAAAGGTAAATAACAAATAGCAAATAGCAAATAACTGCATACCGTGTCGATTTTTAAGTGCTTCTAATGAAAAAAATAGAAAATAGAAATAAAAAAGAAAAATGAAATAAGCCCCAACTCAAAACAGCTGCATAGTTAAAGGCGCTCGCCATACAAAATAAGCACTTGAGCCACGAAAATAGAAAATGGAAAATGGAAAATAACCAACCGCATAATGACCAAGGCAGCGACTGCAATCCTTGAATATGTAACTGTTCGCATACACCTGGAGTGGTCAGCGGGTGTATTATATACACACACACACAAACATTCGCACACACATTCGCACACACACCGTCTAATGACTTTGATACGTATGCAGCAAAGTCAAAAGCATGCACTTAGTGACTATTATAGCCATGTTAATCATAGATGCCAGCATAATGGCAACTTGGAACGCAATGTGCATGACGAGCGTGTTAAACACAAAAAAACAGCAAAGGGCTAAATAAGTGTGGACTGAATGTGCATAAGTATACCTACATATGTATGTGTGTAGGGTGCTTCAATCTAATCAATAAACAGGCATTCAATCCATCAGCAATGCAATGCTACAACCAAGTGTGCTCCCATCGGGCGTGACCGACTGGCAGATACTCTAGGGTGCTTCAATCTAATCAATAAGCAGGCATTCAATCCATCAGCAATGCAATGCTACAAACAAGTGTGCTCGAATCGGGCGTGACCGATTGGCAGATACTACATAAATATGCAAAAGTAGACAAACATCCACACAAACACGCAAGAAAATGCCTACGTGTTAAATTCAGGAGTTTATTGTCCAAAAATTATGACATTTTTTTGTTTGTATGTAAAAGCCCAAGATTGTACCGCCAAAAATGAGATATTATCAAAACTTTAAGGAGGTAACGAATAAATGTAATATTTCTGTCTGAAGCTCTTATTAGCTCTAAGATATAGTCGTAAGAAAAGTATGTAAAGATCGATGTTTGACGATTCATTGTCGATTTTCAATTTTAATTTGCTGGGCTTTTAAGAATATACATATGTATGTATATACTGTGATTGTTAGGAGTAGCCTCGCTCTGCCTGTTACATGCGCTTGCACAAAACTAATTTACCCTTTTTACCCAATTTCACTAAAATACAGGGTATTTAAACTTGTTGGCTTTTTGCAATTTTGTATCCTTTGTTTTTAAGTGCGCGCAAATATAGCCCATAAATTTGAAAATACATTATAAGACATTTTGAAACTTATCTTGTCTTCCCAATCTTTCAAAAATTGCATTGATATCTAAAATATCTTGTAGTTTAGAAGACACATACTTATCTTATTTTATATTCGATTAAAATTTCATTATGAAAATGAATAAGAAAAAGAAAAACAAACCAAAAAATTTATCGAAACAATGGCTAAAATCATTCGCGTTTGATAAGAGATATATTTATTCTTAAGAGAAAAAGCGCAAATTACAAACTACTTTATTAGTTATGATTTTTATGTATGTATGTATGTACATATAAGAAACCTTTGAATACTCACTCTCTTGCTCGCTGTCCCTTTTCTCGCTCTCTTTTTCGCGCTCAGGCAACAAACGCCGCTATTTTGTGAAAAAAACTCCACATGAAAAATTTGTCGCCGCAAATTTTTATTGATATTTAGCTCAGCACCTATTTATTGTAATTAAAAAACACACGCGGCACCAACTAATAACGTTTAACACTGATTAGAGTTAATAATAACATATTAAATCAACACACACCTCTCTCATACAAGAACCACGCTCAATGCATAGGCGCTTACGGCTGAATTAAGAACTAAGATAACGGAATTGAAAGCATCACCGACGAAGGCGCGAGAGCAGTGGTCATGCAAATTACCCCCCGCTCCCCTGCTTCAACAACTCGAAACATAACTGGATCAAAAGCATTAGCGTTAATGGCGTCTCGAACAAAAGAGTCATAACCCACCCAAGCACAAACAAACCGCAGTGGCCACTCTCTTACCGAACGCGCGCTCTGCCAGCACTGCGATCAATGTTGTAGTAAAATATGCAGTCTGTTCTCTTAAGGCGTGTAACATATGTTGGCGTAGGCCGGCTTTATTATTTATTTTATGACTAATTGAATTGATGAAGTGATATATTGAACGACATTTATTTTTAGATTTAATTGAATTGATGAATTGAATTTTGAATTAGATTAAAGAATTAATCTTTTGAATATTGGGCCTTTTAAGATATTCAAAAATCTTTCTAGGAGTCTTCAAAGAATTTAAGGTTGAAGAAATTAAAAAACAATAGGAAAAAGAAAAACCAGCAGTTTCTTAATTTAATTTAGTTTCCCATTTTCCGAACAATTTCCGTGTGCATTGGAGAGCAAGCAGTATGAATTTTCCTGGCGCTTACACGTAATTAAGCTTCTCAGCCTTGAGGTGAGTTTCTAACAAATCCAACACACGCCCCAATTGAAAGATAGCGACGCTTCACGCAAGATGCCAAAACATGGGAAAACACGTTTATGAGGCAAAAATAAAAAGAGAAAATGAAAAAAGAAAAACTCGAGCAAGTGGGAAATATGCGCAGCCGCCAAGAAACAAAAACTCTTTGTATATATATATATATATATATATAAGGTAAATAACAAATACAGGTTTATGAAAACTTTAGATTGCAAATTGTGTATTGAGTTCTAAGTTGTTTGATAATGTAAACTAATCGAGTTAGCCACATTTTCGATTGCCCCTCTGCGCATTACATAAAATGTTTCCGTGTGTGTTTGTGTATGTGTGTCGCGTATTTATTTATTATTTAACAGCAACAGCCTATCGCAAGTTTTCCCCCATTTTCAATGTCTTCGCATTGGCGGCCCATTTCGAGCTTCGGCAATTTTCCGCCTCGCCTCGTTGCTGTGTGTGTGTGTGTGTGCGTGAGCCAATATCTATTATGTCTCCTTTATTATATTTACGTTTCCTTTATTTTTTTTTTTTTTGCATAAACATATTTTCATTCATTTTTATTATTTTATTAATTTTTGTGGCTTTGAGAACAGGCGCAGCTGTGTCACGCATTCGATTTGCAGTTTATATAGAAGACGCTTTTCCTTTGATTGACTGACTGACTGACTGGCTGATTGACTGATTGACTGAACAAGTAATAGGTTTTTCTTTGGGATAATCTCTAACGCCAGCGCAGAAATTAATGAAAAAGTATTTTATGAAACTTATTTCAAACTAACTCAGGATCTTGTGAAAAATACATTGTTGTAATTTATGGAAAATCTAACTTTTCGTGCGGAAAATTGGTCAAATTTATTTCCTCTTTCAACTTAATTAAAATTAAATTAAATTAAAGAATATGTGACTGATGGGTTTTTAAGTTTGTATAGACTACAAATAACTTAATTTTCTTTTGATCAGTTTCCAAGAACTGTGTAAAATATGGAGAAATAAAAAATTCAAAAGAGAAAAAAAAAGAAATTTTATTTCAAGTTTAGCAAAGACGCAAAATGGATGATAAATTTAAAGAAAGACACCTGGCACTAACAAAGTCGGCTAATGTTAGCTGCAAGTATATTGGTATTAATATAGAATATAAATAATACATTTATGGTATATAGATAGTATAATTATAGTATATTAATGGTATATTTACAGTATGTTTATGGTAAATTCATATTTTATTTATAGTATATATATAGGTTTTTATTTTTGGTATACTACAATAAATATAATTATCGTATATTTTCAGAATATATGGTATATATATAATTATGGTATATAGGTATGCTTATATATATACTATTAGTAGTATATAGACAATATATTCATAGTTTATTTTAGTATATTTATTGCATATTTATAGTATTTTTCTAGTATACTTTACCATATACTAATACCATATTTGCCTAGCAACGTAGTCGTTATAGATTTATTTATGCTTGAATATAAACTCACCACAGCTCTTCAATTTCCCTCGCATTAAATAAAAGTCCCTTTCAACTGAACATGGGAAAGGTTTGGCAGCAGGCAGAAAATAATTTCAGTTGAGAATTGAACGCGAAATTAAGCTGTCCTTTAAATGGGCCTAAAATAAAGCCCATTAAAAATTTGAGGGTTTAAGTATTATTATGCGTGTGTGCGCTAAAAATTATGCGGCCGAAAATTCAAATCAGATTCATTACATACAAATTTATGCTTATATCTCGTTATAATCAATACTCATAATTTGTAATTATTATGAGAAATTAAATGCCTTCAATTTGCGTAATATTTACATTTAATATTACAGATGCAGCTACGCACAAAAGGATTGGCAATTGTTGTTGCAATTTTCCAAGTAATTTAAATACCAAGCCAAAGAATTAAGAAATCAATAAACAAAATAAATGGAATTCAATTTAGGCGTAGTACCAATAGTTAAATGCACTTACTTACTATCTGTTTTTTAAATCTTTTATTTTCGGAATATTTGTAAAGGAGGGGGGTAATAAAAATCATAATTAAACAATTGGATCTGGTTAGGCTGAGAAAAAAAGAAAAAAGATATATAAATTTCTTATATACTTGAGTCTACCGAAAAAAAAAAATATTTAAAAAGATAAATTCAAGACTACAAATAATAAATAAAATAAAAATAAAAACTACAAAATAAAAAAATAACAAACATAAAATAAAGCAATATAAACATATAAAAGGCTATCAAAAACTAATACAAACATAAACAATCAGGAAAACAATTAATACCGAGTTTGGTCAAAATATCTTGATAAACAAAAAGGTTTTAACAAAAACATTTGAATACTCGGCAGATATAAATCGATCTTAATAGATTTTCATATATAAGAAAGTAAAACTAATAAATGCAGTTGGTCAAGATATACTTGAAAAACAAAATGTTTTTATAAAAAAACTTAATTTTCGAAAAAGGCAGCTATATGATATAGTAGTCATCAATTAAGAGTTAAGTTCATTAAGATAGCTTTAAAACTAAAATTTTTCGCATAGAATAACAGACAGAATATACCCCCGACCCATCTTTATGGGGTCGGAGATGTTATGCGTTACACATTTCACGACAAAATTATAATACCCCTGCAAGGTATAAAAATATTATAAAATAAATAAAAGAAATAAAAAATATATAATACATTTAAAATAAATATAAAAAATTTAAATATATGAAGAAAATATTTATAATTAAAACAAAAATAAATAACATAAATAAAAAAAAATATAAAAAAAAATTTAAAATGAATATATGTAAACATTTTTTTATTTTAAAAATTAAAAAAAATTTATATAAAAATAAATTAAATTTAAATTAATTAAATTAATGAAAATTCGCAGCTTAGCTTCATAATGATAATAAAAGAATGACATCCCATTAGAAATTTAAATGCCTTTATAGCATTCCACCTTCCAGAAATTCAAATACCCTTCGATAGAGTGTATTAGCATGCGTGCGGCACATGACAGCTGCCGCAGTTATAAAATTGCATTTAACTTTACAAATCAATTACTATGCTTATTTTACTTATATACGAAATGCCACAACAACAACAAGCAGCAGCTGGAAAAGCTGAAAACTTGGCAAGTTCAAAGTTGCAGTTGTTGACAACTAGAAATTTTCATTAAAATAAAAATTGCAGCAAGCTGTCCGACAGGGAGGGGGGAGGCTTGGGCAGGGTAAACGCTTCTCTCGAGTGTCACTTAAAATTCCAGGTTGCGTTTGCCCCGCCTCAGTCGTGCCCTCTCTCTCTCTCTCTCCAACTCTCGACTAAAAACTGGGCAACGCGTTGACATTGACTTGGAAATCAAATCAATTTTGCAAGAGCCAAAAGTTCCGACAAAACTGCAGGACTCCAGGCCTCAAGGACACCCCAGCACTTGTGTTGTCGACGGCAGCCGTAAATTGAATTCAATTAATACGTTTGTAAATGTCATCAGAGAGAGCCGAGCAACCACATTTCCTTTGGCCAAACGATTTACAGTCCTTTAAAACTCTACTCAAAAAAAATGGATATACTTCTATATATATACACATATATATATAAAGTCGGTTCGAGCAACTGTCCTTCGATTTATGCTACAATCAGATAGGACTACCAAATCCCAAACAACTGTTTTTTGAGTCCAAAGTTAATTGAATTGGCTCTGTGTGGCACTTTGTGCCTGGGCTCAGTTCATAAAGATTCCATTTTGGGGGCGAAGCCCACAATGAGCAGCCTTTTGAGTGTAAGCAAGAGACTGACTGACTAGCAGTTACCCATTAACCGACCTACACAATGCATTGCTTGATTGCGCAGAAATTAATTTGAGCTTAAGTTTAATGAATTTATTTATAACTTAAATATTCTTATACTTTATTTAAGTTTACCTATAGTTAGTATTTGCAATTGCTTGAGGCTTATAAGCCAGGCTGCAAGCAGGCTTTAAAGCCCACCGGTTCGTGCCTTAAATTCCAATTTTTTTTTTTAGACTTGAACCTTATGTCAAGACAATTGCCCAAAAATATGTCCAACCAAGCGCCAAGTGAATCATTTAATTACATTTAATTGTTTTTTTTTGGATTCTAACAGAACGGATCATTTTATATATTAAAGATAAAGCGTGGCCTCTATATATACCCTACCTGTCATGGCACACTGGCTATAACAATGTATGTAAAAAATCAGTTTTTAAAATTTGTAAAAAAAAAATTAACATCATAAAGCTGCCGTTGGAAAGATCGCTCGGAAAGGAGCTTCTTGCATGGTAAAATATTCTAGTTTCCAACATATTTTTATCAAACTGAAGATATCCTTCATTTCTCATATTTTCTAAACACAAGAAATTTACACATTTAAAGTGAACTAGCAATCATTTTTTTTTTTTGTGGTCTGCACATAACTACAAAATAGTTTTATTTATTATCAATTATTGTTTGTTCAAAATGTTTAAGGACAAGAAAATTTGTTAAAAATACAACTTAATAATAAAAATCAAGTAAATTTTCCAACTACAATTAACTCGCTTTTGTTTGCTACACAATTATGTTCAAGACCGCCTCGAAACTCTGCTGTCTTGCCAAATTTTCAATGTCTTTGTAGTTTTCGTATTTAAATTCAAATGTCCTGACCCGCAAGTCTTCATCATCTAATTGATTTCCCGATATTTGCCCGCGCAATTGAACGCAATTAATTTGCAGCTGCCATGCGAAAGAATGCTCTTTATTCGAAAACCGAAAATCAGAAAACTGAACCGAGTCGCACCGAGAAAAACCACCAAAAGCCAACAAAACTGCGGCGCACAATTAATTTTTCGTGCAAATTTAACGCGCAAATCGCGTAAATAATCAAAAATTAGATCACAACAGCTGCTGGTGATGCTGTGCGGTGCAAGCCCCCTCCCTACCTCCCTCCCTCCCACACCCCCACTCCCCCTTGCCGCTACTCGTGTTGCATGCTGCGTCCCCTTTGGCCAAATGGTTGCCAGTGATTGCGGCGAGTTGTCAGGCTTTGCTTAGGCCTCGTTCTGCGTACCGGTCGCAGTCATGAAACAATAATGTCCACAAATTGACGCCACAAGCTGTTGGCTCAATGCGAGCATACACACGCGCACACACACACGCATACACACGCGCACACACACGCACACGCAGGCTGCGTCTGTTGCACTTCCTCTGTGGCGCCATATTGAATTTGTGCCCGGGTGCCTAGTCTGTGGGCTCTCTGGGGGGGGCGCTCTGCTCTCAGTCGGTTCTGGGCTCTGTTTTTATTTGCCTGCTTGTTTTCTGCTGGTTAGCTGGCTGATTTTCCAACTGGAGCCGCTCGTAGGAGCCGCGCGTGTTGCCAACGAAAATACAAGCAAACATATTGCCGCTGCCTCCTCAGTTATTGTTGTTCGAGTCAAGCTGCAGCTGCTGTTGCAGGGGCAAGTTCTGGCCGCCCGGCTACTTGTTGTTTAAAATGCATTGTATGTGGACTCGTTGTGTGCCGTTTGCCAATTCCAATGCATTTTTAAGTCGCATCTTGTTCAGCTTAGAGCCAAACACTGCACCTTGCTGTTCATCAAAAAGTTTGTGGGGAGCGCGGGTCGTATACGTGATATTGCGGCAGCTAATTAACTAAATTATGACATTGATTAAATTTCAACCAATAAATTGCATTACATTTGTTTGCAAAACCAAAAAAAAAAGTGTTATAAAATAATAATTTAGCGCATCTTATGTCGAACTAGACGTGCAGATACCCAGCAGTCGGCCCAATCTTATAAATATAGCGAAGAATTTTAATTAATCTATATAAAACTATTTTTTTTATGACTATGAGAAGAAAGCTTAAGGTCCCCTTATATTCTTGTCATAGTAACAAATATATATATATATATATATATATTGTTTTTTTAAGTATATAAAGATTTCGAAAATACACTTTAATAGAATTTAAAAGCGAATGTTACAAAAAAAATACTCAATGACTTGGGAAAATTTTATCATTTTCTTAAAAATAAATTTCCTCTACAAAAATTGAATTAAATTAATTTTTATAAAATCATTTTTAAAATCACGAAAAAAAAACTTTAGAACTGTAAAGGAAAATTTATATTTAAAACATTTATATTTTCTTGGGCCATATTTTCTTAATAGGAAAATAATAGAAAATGTATACCGACATAGTTTATCATTGTTCTATAATACTATATAATACTATTTCTAACTTCGAGAAAAATAAACATTTCAAAATAAAATAAAATGTATTGTAAAATTACCACTGTAGAAATTTATTTTAGTCTAATTACAATAAAAAAATAAAAAAACAATTCATCCAATTTAGATTAAGGCTTATATAATATTTAATTATAAGCTCGCGAATATTTATAAATATGCTCGCAAATATATTTGTATGCAATTTGCAGCCCAACTTGAACGTAATTCCATGCCTTCAGCAACATGTCACGAATATTTTGTATTCACAGCTCGTCTCGAGCTTTCAACCAATTAGCACAACAATAGCTAAAAATGGTCTATAAAACTTGCATGCCCGACTATAAATAACAATTAAAATTTCATCCACAAATGCAAACACAATAAAACAATTTGCGGTTTTTTTTCTCTCGAACATATGGCGAGAAGAAAAAAGCGAATATATTTCACAGTGTGGTTAAATACAAAAAAAAAAATAAATAAAAAAAGGAAAAAACTGCAATTAAACAGTAAAATCAAAAGCACAACAAAAAAAAAACTAAAACAATAAAACTCTAACTACGGTTCGCCAAAGCTTAAATACCCTTACAGGCCTTTGGTTTAGTTTAAGGAGTTATATACGAACATTTGTTTATATAGGTCCCATATGATGAACCGATTTGATACGCTCTTAATTTCCAAGCTTGTTAAAAACATCTTGAACCATAAAACAAAACTGTTTTCTTACAGTAAATTAATTTATCACCGATTCTTCCTATAGCAGCTATATTAAGCTACAGCAAGTGGTCCCCTACAGAAGACTCCGATAACCATATAAACATTACAGACAAGCCTGGCGAAAAAGACTTAGTTGTTAATGCAGATCAGAAGTAAAAAACTCATAGAGATAAACACAGAGAATTAAAATAAAAGATTAATAATAATAATAAAGAACTATTATTATACTACCAATAAGAAATATATTTGTACATTAATAATAATGAAATATTAATATTTTACTAATAAATAATATATTACTAATAAATTTTAATAAATTATAAAATTAAAAACATATTTCCAATAAGAACATATTAATAGATTCATAAAAAGAATATTTTATATATAAATAATAGAGAATATAATAATGTATTAATAATAATAAATATTAATAGATAACTAATAAAGATTAAATTAATAGATTTATTAGAAGGAACAAATAATAATTTTAACAAGAATATGAAATAAGATATATAATAGATCAACAAGAATAAGAATATTATAATATATTAATAACAGCGGATATTTATATAAAAATTACTAAAAAATAGTAATACAATGATAATACAGACTATACTAATAATAAATATAATTAATATAATAATAAATAATAAATAACATTAATATATTAATAATAATCAAATATTAATACATTACTAAAAAATAATATATTAATAGATAAAAATAAAAGTATATATTAATATATTAATAAAACAGAATACATTAATATTATTATAATAAAAAAAAGATACATTGATAATAAGGAACATATTAATATATTGATTATCAATTATTATTAATACATTTATAATAAAGATTATATTAACATAATAATAATAAATAATATATATTTGCGCGTCACATATTTCATGACAAATTTAATATAACCTCCAAAGTTGCATAAAAACAAGGTGAAAAGTTGACTGAGTTTGAGGTTAACCCAACTAAAGCAAACCGGAAACAGCTCTCTCTCGCTTTCGCACTCTCTCTCGCTCCCTCTCACTCTTGTTCAATACTGCACACGCACTCTCTGCACTGGCTACAATGTGTGCGTTTTTTGTTTGTATCCTTTTTTTTTTTGCTATTCCTTCTTCCTTTTTTTTTTTGCTTTTTTTTATTGGTGCCTCATGTTTATGTTGTCAGGTTGGGTTATTTTTTTTCCGGGCTGTGTAATCGAGTCAATTGTTTCCGGTTCGGCGATGAGGCAATCGACTGCGTCTGTTTTTATGGGTTTGGGTTTGGTTTTGGGTTTGAGTTTGGATTTTGGGTTTGTGTTTCCTTGTTGTTGTTTTTGTTGTTGTTGTTGATGTTGTTTTATGGTGTTGATATTGACTACATCCGTTTAGAGGAAAAAGTTTTTTGTGGGCGTGTTTGACATGGGCTAATAAGCTTGTTTCGGTCTGTCATTTCTGACAGGTCTGCGAAACACTTGTATTCGTTTGTCAGATTGGCCATTAAATGGTATTTTATGTGTGTTTTTTTCCACGGGGTTGCGAACTCCAAACTTCACTATGCTACTTCCGTATAAATGACATTTATATTAATTTTATACAATTTTATTAGATTTAAAAGGTTTATCTTTTACTTTTTATAAGTTTCATGTAACCACACTTTCATTTCCAATCAAACCTTTAAATTAGTTTATATAGTACTTAGCTCTTGTTATTAAAATATAATATCCATGTCGACGAATTTTATAACTATGATTCGGTAGATGTTTAAATATTCTTCTTATTTCATTTTTTTTTTTAATGTTCATACAACTTGAGAGTCCAATTTGTTGCCCATTCTACTCGGCCGGCGGAATTTAGTAGCTGCTCATTAAGATTCCTATTAGGCAATTGCCACTTTGAGCATCTTTTGTTGGCACTTGGAACGTCAACTACGCGACATAATTAACCCTTATTTGCGCATTTTATGACCCGCACCATAAAATGGCCATTTAAATTACGAAACACAATAGAAAGAGTTCGGCCATTTGGTAAGTACGGGCCAATTTGTTGATGGCATCGAGAGATGGCTAAAAGCAGGCCATAAAAGGCGCCAAATTGGCAAAGGTGAAAGCGTCGGGGTCCTTTAAGCATTGGCTTTAAGGCAAATTGTTGGCCCCAGGTCTGGCCTTAAAGCAGCTTACAATTTCGAACGCACTGCGGGCAAGCCGCTTAACTTGCATAATCCAAATATCTGGCCACAACGCACTGCAGACTCTTGACTCTTACCCGTTTTCCACTGCCTTTTTTTTGGAAGTTCCTGAAGGCCATCAAAGTTGAATGTCTGATGCGGGCAGGGGTCATCATCAAGTTGCGTAGAAGACAAGCAATTGCTTGTTAGGTCATAAAAATTCAATAGCAGGGGGGTTCCGAGTGCGGCAAACCCTGATAGAGTTTTAAACTTTAACGGCGACCAGGGTGCACTGACATTGTCTGCGATTGATGCAGCTTGTTCAAATAGGAACTGGTCAGGGCTTGGTCTGATAAACCGGTTAGGCTTTTATGATCATTCGAATGGGGAGGTTAGTTAGAGTTGACTGCCAAGCAACCCTTAAAGCTTTTTGATTTTCAACAATAATTCCCAAACGGTTAAAGCTAACGCCGTGCATATCTGTTAAGCGTTTTCCTGATCAAAGCACAACCTTGTGCAGTGGCAATATCGCAAACAATGAGGTCACAACCGAGTTGCGATTATTGCTAGTTGAAAACTTTAACCAATAACTCGCCCTGTGTGAGCTACGCTCACGTTGAGGCAATTTTTTTAGGCTCGAAAGGGCTGATTTTTAAATAAATTCAAACAAAAATGAAGAAGGGAAATCTTCGGCGTGCCGAAGATTTGATACCCTTGTAGACATTGGCCTTACGGCTTAACAGATATGTGAGGAGAGTGAAGCTCGGTAATGCTCTGTTTCATGAAAATATTTTGGAAACCAGAATGGTTTTCCCAACTAAAACCTACTTTTCGACCGATCGTTTGATATATGATATAACGCCCCGATCCTGCCGGGTTCGACATACGCCTGCAACAGAGAGCTTTAACCTGAGAGACTAGTTCGCATACAAACAGACAGGCAGCCGGACAGACGATCAGGGCCATATCATAATATATATACTCAACTGAGTCGGAGATGTCTCCTTCTATGCATTAAACATTTCATGACAAAATAATTATACCGTCATCTGAGTGTGGGGTCTTATTTCTCACTAAAGTACCTGGCCGACTCTTCGACTTCATCAAATGGTTTGATTTAAATTTAAATACATTCTTGTTTTTTAAGGAGATAAAATAATCTATAATTACATAATAATTGTTTAGGTCAAGAACTTGGCTTTAGCCATAAACTGAAGCAATAAAAATTTTCTTTTTAGTGTGCAGCTTTCATAAAAACCAACATTTGTGTGCCCTAAAAATATTTTATTATATGTTAACAATTAGAAATGCTATTTGAATGAATGTTGCAAGCGTGTTCTGTGCTTTCTACTCCGATCTCTTCTTTGATTTTTTCTTCTTTTTTACACTGGACGTGCTGGACATTTGTCCGAGGGATGAGTAACCCGTCGATGTGGAGTCAAGGCTGTCGCGATAGGTGCGCAACGGTTTTCGTCTCAGCCAGACGCGTATGAGAAAGTGTAGCTCACCCTTCAATGCCACCATGGGCTTCACCTGCAAGAGGCACTCCATTTACAAAAACTCTCACATATCGAGCAACAATCCTTACCCTCTCTTTGAGCGCAGTGCGATGCACATGCCACAAGAACTCGGCAAGGCCGATCAGAAAAGAGACAAATATGCCCACAATTAGCACCACAAACAGGCCGCCCACAGCATCCATGTCGAACTGGCCATCATCGTTGGTCGAGCCGCTGTTATCGCAAACCGTGTCGTTCGCATTGAACCATTTGTTGCGCAGATTATAGAGCACACCCCGCTCGCTCAACTTAAGAATGCCCACACTTAGATTCGACCGAAAGTTGGCGTCTATATAAGATGCACAATGGGTTTTTTTTTTTTTGATTAAAGGCAACCCTAGCTCTATATCAATCTCAAAAATATTTACTTACTTAGTGGCACCGCTATCCCGTAATGCTTCTCTCCGAAACTCTCTCCGATCTGTGTTAGCTCACAGTTGCGTTGCACATAGTATTGCAGATTGGTGGTTTCCATGAGGAATGCGTAGGTGCCGCGACTCAGCTTAACACGATCCACACCCTCCTCGTTATTCTTGGTGAAGGCATCCGGTTTCACCGACAGCATCTTGTTCCAGGCCATACGATTTTCGGTATCATTCGATTCGGAAAAATAAACAGATGTCGCGCCGCCTCGTATCGTACCGAATTGCACTTTATTCTGATCGACCAGATCGTGCAATGAGGCAATATTACCCGTCATCTTCGAGGACGTAATAAATGCAGCCAATTTGGCAATGTAAGTTTGCGAAATGAGCAGCGCGAAAATCCACCAGAAGGCTGTCAACAGGCGCATGGGAAGACCCCTAGAAAGCAAATGGCTTAAATAACAGCTGAGACTTCGACTTGAGACCTTTACACACCTGGGCAACAGATCACAACCCTGATTGAGTATGGAGCCGAGTACAAGCCACATGGTATTGTGCAGGTGCCAGATATTTTCACGTTCCTGTTCATTATTCTCATTCAGCACCGGCGGCTCCCATTCGTATGAATCCATGCGGCCGGCCAAAATCAGTGCCATCGCAGTAATGAGCATGGCAACCATTACATAGAGCCAAACATCCACACCGTAGGGATTGAGAAAGCCATAAATATCCGCCTGTGGTGGTGGCTGCTTGTACGACAAGATACTAATGCCCAGCTGCATAAATGGCACCGTGAAATCCACAACCGAACGGCGTGCCTGAGTAATGGTCAAGTCACAGATGCCAATCTGTGCGTTCTGCAAGGTGAAGGGGAAGCGTGTAAAACTATGATTTAAATCTTAATTTAATGCACAGACACACACTCACATTGTCAATTAGCTGCCTAATTATGCCGTCCCATTCATCGGTGGCCGCATCATAGCTGCCATATTTATTGTCCCTCACTGGCTCGAAATTGAAATCAAATTTGCATTCCTCGGCCAGCTTATAGATCAAATCTACGGCATAGCCCTCGAAACGTTCATTGCCCTCGTAATGCACGCCTTCCGGTTCCTCGCTTTTAATTGCTTCGATTAGTTTAGCTACAGTTTAATCTGATGATTGTTGTACTAACCGCCAGCTGAAATATGGTTTACCCACACGTGTGGCCACCGTATATCGGACGGGCTTTTGCGAAAAGTCCTCCTTGTTCTCAAGACGTCGCTGTTTCAATGCCTGCGTTGAGTTCTCTCTGATCTTGTCTATGTCCACCAGCTGAAAATCCTTGTTCCAGATGTGCGTCACACGATCGATGATTGGATTGTAGACTTCCAAATTGAAGTCCTCACGCTGGCCATCCGGGGTTAAGTGCAGTCGCTGTGTCTTATACGGCGGCTTGATTTGCTTCGGTGTGAGCTTTAATACAGAGGGTATAAAGGATTTATAGAACAAGTATTAAAATTCTTTACAAATCAATTTAACACAATTCATACCTGCTTCATTTGTTGCACTAAATGCGGCCCGGGCTGCCAAAAGCCACGCCCACAGCTAAACTGTGGTGTGTAGAAACCGGTATGCTGACTTAATTGGAGCACAGCATTGTAGAACAGAACCACCGCATCGTAGACGAGCTGAGTGCTCAGCGAGGCAAACTGTTGCAGTAATTTATTACAACATTTTTATTATTAATATTTATTAGTGATAAGTCAACATGAACCTACCCGATCATCGGCTTCATTGTCAAACACATCAATCTCATCATGAACTGGTGGTGGAATATAGGAACGAATTCTCACAGCTGCAACGGCAACTGTGAATTTACTTGAGTAGAAGCGATCAATACCGCTGACGTGTGTATCCAAATTGGTTAAGAATAGATTCTGCATATAAATACCTTAATGAAATTGTTTTTCAGATAATACAATATAATTACACACATTAAAGGAGCCGGTCATATTGAAACTGATCGATGCATTGATCACATCCGCCAATATATCGGAGGGGCAGTCAAGCAGCACGAATTTCTCACGCGCATTGTTGATGCGTTTCCAGAGTATTCGATAATCATCGCCACGTTGAAACTCCTGCAGCTTAATGCCAGTTTTGTGCAGTTGCTTCCAAGCAAAAATGTGCTGTAATCGGGCAAGATCTGGAAGACACAAAAAAAAACAGAAAAAAAGTTTCTTTAATAATTATAAGAATTTTTCGATTAAATAAAATATGATATATTAAAGAAAATAAAAAATAAATAAGACAATCGAGCAACCTTTTGTGAGGAGCTCAAAAACAAAGACAATAATCATTTTAAAAATCATTATGATAATGATAACAATATAGATACTTAGAATGAGAATGATAGTGATAATGATAATGATAATGATAATGATAATGATAATGATAATAATAATGATAACGATAATGATAATGATAATGATAATGATAATTATAATGATAATGATAATGATAATGATAATGATAATGATAATGATAATGATAATGATAATGATAATGATAATGATAATGATAATGATAATGATAATGATAATGATAATGATAATGATAATGATAATGATAATGATAATGATAATGATAATGATAATGATAATGATAATGATAATGATAATGATAATGATAATGATAATGATAATGATAATGATAATGATAATGATAATGATAATGATAATGATAATGATAATGATAATGATAATGATAATGATAATGATAATGATAATGATAATGATAATGATAATGATAATGATAATGATAATGATAATGATAATGATAATGATAATGATAATGATAATGATAATGATAATGATAATGATAATGATAATGATAATGTCGTATAATAGTAATGATAATATTAGGATACTAAAAATAACTTGTAATTATGAATGTTAAGCTCTCTAGCGTATAGTATAATATTTTATATTACGTTTGATTACTTATTGATTAATCCAAATTATGGTAGCTTTATAGCTTATCCTTACGTCTCTCTGCAGACAACAATATTTCATTTACTTACGCGTATCCCGTTCATAGGCAATAGTAAAGGATTTCCAATCAAAGGCCTTGCTGCGCAATATATCAGAAAGGGCCGTGGAGATGATCAGTTCCGAGGGCGCCACATTGATGGTCAACTGATGATTGAGACGCTCACGTGAGGTTTGTTGTGGATGCCAGTCGAACTGCAGATGTGGAATGCCCGTCATGTTGCACAGCACCTCAACAATATCTAATAGTTTGTGTAAGAGAAAGGGTAGTAAATAGTTTGTTGCTACACAAATATCAACTCACGACTCATTGTGTATATTTTTGTATAGAACAGCTAGGCGAACTAACAAAACACACAACGAAAGTGCCGAGCAAAATAAACGCAATAATATAAACTAACGTATTTATCTGGCAACCGACCAAAAAAGCACTCGAAAGTGTCCCATTTGGTATCGTGCATAGTATATGCGTTCGTTTATTTACTGCAAAAATATTTGGATCTTATGTTTGTTTGGCCAATTTAATGCGAAAAATCAAGAATCATTAACGAGGCTAATGGACATATATTGAGAAACTATAGCAGCCGCTCTCTCCCTCGATCACTCTCCCTCGATCACTCTCAATGTGTCTTTCACTCTCGCTCTCTGTGTTTCTCTCTGTATTTTAATAGATATATATGCTCCGGTCTAGCATTTGAGAATAACGACAAGCAGACGACAAAAACAACAACATTCATAGCCGCCTAGACATAATTTTATGACGCCGATTTTGTTTAAAAATAATTTAACTTTTAGACGCTGGCCAGGCACAACAATGTTAAAAAGTAAACTTACCGCTGGTTGTCTTTGAACTTGGTCCCAAAATAGCAGCGACACCATTTCCAATCAAGTCACAAGCTGACAAAGAAATATAGTATATCACAATGATCTGATAATGTGTGCTCATATTGCTCACATAAATCCTGCAGCACAATGCTGTCATCCACAGTTACATAGTGCTTGATGGGTTCCAGTTTCAGGTCTGTTGTCAAAGCATTTACCTCCTCCACAGCTGCATCAAAAGCCTCGGCCAGATCCATTTCGGTATCAAAGAAAATGGCGCCTAGCAAATATAAAGAGAATAACTATCTATAACAAGATTTTTAAAATGAAATTTAGATGTTACCTATTTTAATCACCAATCCATTATCATTATTCGCGCCGCTGCCAGCGATGAGTGCGGCCAATACTAGGAACTTTAGTGAGAACATGTCTTAAAAGCTAAGCTCAATTTCGCATGATTCCTTTTATTTATTTTACTTTTTTTTTAAACTTTAGATACGTTCATAGTTACTATACTTGGCGTTTATATAATGCGATGCACAAAAAACACTTCACAATTCACTTTATCCATATATAAGTATCAAAAAATATAAGAAAGACCGAAAAAAATGATGCGTAAAAAGATTCCATGCGATGACGACAGCACTAGGAGAAGCCTATTGATGCCAACTGGGACCTGGTCGGGGGCGCTGCTCACGACGCACTGAGGCAAGTGTTTTTTTGGAAAGAAGCACCCACCACGATCGCCGGGAGAGTGCTGCTTATTTTAGCAGCCATCTCATGGGCGGAAACGGGTGGCAGCGGAGGCCCAAGTGCCATTTGTTTTATGGACAAGTCGCCTCACATTCTAGACCATGTGGACTGTGGCATGAGCTGCAGCTGGAAATGAGCCAAGTAAATGGCAGCAAATGTGAACACAACTAGTGCGTACCAAAAGCCCACGCAGAAAATTGTGTAGGGTGTGTAAAAAATCAGAAATGAAAAAAATATGGTGACCAATAAAAAAAACACCCTCTAGAATTTCTATATATATATATATATATATATATACTAAGCGATATGCGCGAGACAATCGTTACTCAATCTTTTCTAAATTTCTCAAGAAAACAAAATGGTTTATTCAACTCGAGTGCAATTCAGAAACCAACCAAATTTCCCAACTTATTCGCTAACTGGCCGTCTTGCTGCGTGTCTTCTCCTTGGAACTGCGCCTGGACGCCGAGGAGCGTCTGGAGGATTTGTCCCCGCCACTGCTGTTACTGCTCGATATGCGCATCGGTTTCTTGCGCACCCAAAACCTTAGGGCAAACATCAGCTCGGCCTTTAAGGCCTGCCAGGGCGTGACACGCTCTTCCACGGCCACATTCTGCACATTCCAGAGAAACTCAAAGATGCCCAAAATGACGCCAGTTAGTAGTCCACCAACCAGGACCAGAAACACACCGCCCAACTCTATAATGGACAGCTCATCACCATCTACCTCGTGAAATGATTCGCAGGTAACATTGTGATTCTTCCACCATTTGTTCTTCAGCTTATAGAGCTCACCCTTCTCGCTGAGCTGTAGAATCGAAACGCTCAAATTGGTGCGATAATCGGCGCCTGAAAAAGAGTATAAATGCATGTTATATAGATGAGAGTTACAACAGGAGCTTATTAAAAATAATATAAATTCAAAAATGAATATAAAAAGAAATATTCTGGATATGTGTGTACTATACGAGATTCCTCACGCCAAATTGTGTGTCTTTAGCTTCTATAAGCTTTGAGTTATGCTCAAGAAATATATTATCGATACAGATTTTTATCGATTTCCAGGAAAAGTTATCGATGATTTGATACATCTTCGATCTGAGAGGATCTTAAGGGGACCGACGTTTAAAATTTCCCGTTAAAAGCTCTTGAAGACGGTCGAATATAGCTAGATCGACTGGTTATGGTTGATATGGTCGGAGATGCCTACTTCTGCCTGGCACATACATTTGCACCAGGGTATAAAAATTAACTAACATATTCTCTTATAGCTAATACAACTCATAAACTCTTAGCTTACCCAATGGCACTGCCAGGCCATAATGCTTTTCACCAATTTGCCCGCCAATCTGCCTCAAATCGCAGTGACGTTCAATGTTGTAGGTCATGCTGGTGGTTTCCATGAGGAAGGCATAGTTGCCCTTCTCCTTGCGCACACGATCGACGCCCTCCTTGTTGTTGCTGGTAAATGCGGAGGGATTGAAGCCTTTCATTTGATTCCAGGCACGCTGATAGTCCGTGTCGTTCGATTCGGAGAAGAATAACGAGGTGCTGCCGCCGCGCATGCTGCCAAACTTGACCTCATCCTGTTCAATCAGATCCTGCAAACTCTTGATGGTGCTCTGCCACTTGTTGCTGGTCAAAAAGGCAGCCAAATTGGCTGTATAAGTGCTGAGCATCATTAGTGCGAAGAACCACCACATGCCTGTTAAAATGCGCATGTGTGGACCCCTGCAATACACAAGAGTTTGAAATTTGTGTCTAATTCTTTTGCTGCTTGTCAAACCTGGGCAATATATCGCAGCCCTGTTGCATAATGGAGCCCACCATAAGCCAGCAGCTGTTATTCACATTCCATATATTCTCCAGCTCATCTGGATCGACGATAGCCGGATTTGGGGGCATCCACTCGCGATAGGAGAGTCTGAGTAAACGTTATTTTAATTAAAACCGGAAAGAGAATCAACTGCATCGCAGCTCACCTGGCAATCAGCACAAAGGCCAACGTCATCACGAGCTGCGCAAAAATCATATAGATCCAGACCTCTGGTGCAAAGGGCTCCAAGAAAGCAAATGGATTCTTCTGTTCAGGCGGACTTTTGTAATGCAATATGCTAATGCCCAGCTGCATAAAGGGCACCGTAAAATCCACTGCCGAACGGCGCAGCTGAGTAATCGTCAGGTCACAGACACCAATTTGTGCATGCTAAAGCATACAAATATATCATAGAAAAAAAACTAACAGAATCAGGTTAAGAAAAGCACAACTTACATGATCTATAAGCTTGCGTATAATGCCATCCCATTGCTTGGTCTCGGGATTATATTTTCCGTTGCCATTGACAATCATGAACTCATAATCGAACTCCATGAGCTCGGACAGCTTTCTAATCAGATCGACGGCATAGCCCTCATACTTTTCCTGTCCCCTGTAGTTCTCGTGATCTTGCCTGCAAGTAAGACCAAATAGTACATGTTCATCAAATAATATGCCAGTTAAACCTACTTCATCATAAAGTATGGTTCCTCGTGATGTGTCACCACCGTGTAGACCTTGCGCTGCACGGAGAAATCCGGCGTGGCTGCCGAGCTTTCCAGCTCCGGATTCAGTCGACGTATTTTAATGCCATTATCTGGCGTCCAGACCATCAAGGGTTCATTAACTGTGGGCTTATAGATCTCCAGATTGAAATGTGTACGCTGCCCAAACTC
Organism: Drosophila littoralis; assembly: GCA_018903485.1. Taxonomy (NCBI): domain Eukaryota; kingdom Metazoa; phylum Arthropoda; class Insecta; order Diptera; family Drosophilidae; genus Drosophila; species Drosophila littoralis. The sequence continues at coordinate 19,678 of JAEIGF010000254.1, read as the reverse complement.
ATTAAATTTCATGTTCTCGGTTTTGAAATGCGGCTCAACATCATCCTCCGATATGGTTTTCATTTCGTGCACTATATAACCGCCCATTATCCAGGTATTGCCGTAGCCCAAGCCGCAGTGGCTGTTGGGCGGATAAAACTGTTCCATGGAAGCGATCACATTGCGTGCCGAGTTGGCGAACAGCACCACCGCATCATAGATAAGTACGGGCAACATCATTTGGCTGCCAAGTATTTGCTACACAGTTGGGAAAATATTTGGTGAAGTGAAACGCAAATCTTAATTTTTATAGGCGCTACTCACATCCACTTTGGTGATGCGCGTTTTCTTCCGCTCATAGGGATTGGGATCGACAATTTTCAAGCGTACCGATGTTATGTTCGCCTTGAAGTCTTCATTATAAATATCCTTCAAGCCCGAACTGTGCGTGTCCAGATGGGTGAGAAACCAGTTCTGTAAGTTAAGATTGTTCAGACTCGCTGAAATAGCAGAACATTTTGAATACTCACTCGAAATGGGCCTTGAAGCTTGAAATCCACGGAGATTTTCAGCAGTTCCTTCAACGATTTTGGCTCACAGTCCAAAATAATGCGATGTTCATGAAAGGTTTCATCTGCCTCCTTCCATAAAACGCGATAGTCCTCTGCATAATCGGCTAGATTACGCAACTTAAGATAGTCCGTGTTCAGGGCGTGTATGTTCATAAGATCTTGTAAGCGAGCGAGTCCTGAAATTAATCAAGCGATGAGAAAATGGCAAAAAAAAATGAAGTAAGCATGTAAACTATGATCTAATCTCGGCTCAGCTACTGACTAGATGCACGCTATAGCCTACTTGATAGTCCAAGTCCTGTTGCAGCTAAAACATATCCTTTACCGAAAATGTCTCTGCACAAACTTACCCTCTGGCGTTTCATAGATTAGCGTAAATGTGCGCCAAGCGTAGTTGGTTTTGATTATCTCGAAATAGGCACGCGACAGTGCGGATAAGGAGGGCGCCACATTAACCGTCATTTGGTGATTCAAATGCTCCTGTCGCGTAGCCTCGAGTTTCCAATCGTATTCTATATGTGGAATGCCGGTCGTGTTTGCGATTTGCGCAACAATATCTGAACGAGAAGATTACAAAACACAATCAGCACATCTGTTGATCAATGAACGGGCATTACGTACCACTAGACGCCTTTGAACTTGGTCCGAAAATAGCCGCGACGCCATTGGAAATCAGTTCACAAGCTAAAAGGGAAATTGTGCCAGATATCAGAGTACTGAGTAAATAAATCTTATATGAATATATGGTGTTACACTTACCGATCTGCTGCAGCTGGAAACTATCGTTGGTGGGCATATATCGTTTGATCGTCAGAAACTGAAGATCGAAGAACTTTAAGTTGTTGACCTCGCGAAAGGCCTGATCGAAACTCATTTCGATTTCCTTTTCATTTTCATAGAAAATAGCACCTAAAACAAAATGTTGTTGTTTGTTTTCTTGTTTTTGTTTTATTTATATTAACTGTAACGTACCCACTGTAATTTTTGTGCTCCCCTCAGCGGCAATGGTGGGGGCATATTTTAAAAATAACACCACATAAATGTAAACTGGATACAAATGCATTTTTCTCCAACAAAAAATGTTCTGCTTAAACGCGCTCTAATTGAATTTTCTAAATGCAGCGGCCATTTCGTTGTTCAATTTTTAGCTATACATTTGTAGGAAGTACATATATAAATACAGGCGCACACACACGCGCACACCTCTATAAAATTACGTAAAATTTCAAGAAATTTCAAATTTTTTTTTGTATTGTTTTATTATATTTTCAGATGTTGCTCCAAGCGTCCGCAGGCATCCAGTCTTGGAGCGCTAAGCACGCACACTGACCGCGCGGTCCAACTGCGTCCGCTCTCCAACTGGCAATCTTTCGAATTCCTGCTCTGGTCTATATATTAATGCGAGCATTTTTAGTGTGTGCTGCTCTTGGGGAAATGCTGTGTGTCATGTATGCCATGTGCCATGTGCCATGTTTATTGCGTTTCTCGATGACGTAGGCGGCATCCAGTCTGCCTTGCCATTTTCATGCTTAGCTCTTAATTTTATTTATTTGTTTAGTAATTTTTTGTTGATTTTCTTTTTTGTATACAGCCATAATTATGTTTGTCAGCGGCTTTTCATATTGTGTGCCAAATATTGTGATGCTCTTGCTGTTGTTCGAACTTGGCAGCCTTTTTTGATCTCGAAATTTGTCTGAGATCGCACTTTTGATTTTTCCACATTAATTTTGACGGATTTCTATTAAATTATACAAACAAAATGGTCAAAAAACAGAGATAAAGCTTGTGCGAACGAATGAGTGGGTCAAAATGAGATCCTTATTTAGATAGGATAGGATAAGGACATTTTTTTATAGCGCTAATACTACAATGGGTTCAATGTCTTTGTATATAATAAAGAATATATTGTACTATAATCGTAGCATTTCTGCTAGCTTTTCTAACTAATGACGAACTTCCGGCTTGTTCATAATGACATTGATGAGCGATATTTAATCAGACCCTCACAAGTAACAAAATGCTCATAGTGCTTCGTACATATCTAAGAAGCATACTAAAACTAATAAATGCCGAGTTCATCCAAGATATCTTGATAAACAAACATTTTTTCACACAAGAACCTACTTTTCGACCGATCGTTCCTATGGCAGCTATATGAAATAGTGTTCCGACCCAACTGGTTCCGAAATATGTACAATGTACATAATTGGGATGATCGATAGTGTTATTTCTGTGTCACAGCGACAACTGTGACAGTTACAAAAAAATATCAGAGTCAAATAACAGCGACTGTTACTTGAATTTTGGGCGCGCAGTTTTTATGAAAAAAAATATTTAAGTAAACCAAATAAAATGTATAATACATACATATGTTATTTTTATTATATTTTATTATTTGTATATGTTATTTTTAGTTTAGTTAGTTAGTTATAGTTGCAAGTTCAAAATAACAGCCAAGGTCACGCCAGTTACACAGATCTTAGCTTGGCATCCAGAACGAAAGGAACAGCCTGAGTACAGATCTGTTATACAGTACTCAGCTCTTCGTCGAGTACGAGACGAACAACCTGAGTACAGGCCTGTGACACTGCACTCAGCTTCTCGAAGAGTACGAAAGTAACAACCTGAGCACTGGCCTGTGACACAGTACTCAGCTTCTCGAAGAGTACGAAAGTAACAACCTGAGTACGGGCCTGTGACACAGTTCTCAGCTTCTCGAAGAAGAAACAACCTGAGTACAAATCTGACAAGACAGCAACCATCAAAATAAAAACTGTGCAAGTTTTTGGTAAGACAGCAACCATAAAAATTTAGAAACTGTGCAAGTTTTTGATATGTATTGAAAAGTATATCTTCGTGTAAAGTGAATACAAATTTCGCCATCAACATTGATACAGTCATTTGTTATATCGTCGTAATAATCTCTTAGTGAAATTTTCGGTGTCAATCTTTTGAGTAAACAACGGCCAAAAGTAGACCCTTGCTTTACTATCCGTGCATGTCATAGGATGATTTTTGTCGCTGTTACTTTTGAAAGGTGTAACAGCAGTAACTAGTTACTTTTAAATACTTGTTACTTGAAACAGGTTGAGTAAATATCGCTCATCACTAGCACACACGTATAATTTTGTAACTCTTTAAAGTTTAAAACAACAGCATTCATGTTCTTTTAAGTTAATTCAACAATCAATAATAAACATTTATAATGAAACAACGTTAACGCTGAACATTTTATACCGAAACCTGGGATCGTACATGTATTGCAGTTGGAAAACATTGTTAAACACAGTCATTCTTACATATGTATGTATATGTACTATTCCCACGTAAACGTATATTCGCCCACATAGAGCCGAAGATGAGTGTACATTTTTATTTTTTTTTCTTAGCTTTTCCCTTATCTTAGTGTTTCTTCTTTGTCTGGCTAACGATACAAGATAGGCTCATAATGCAATTTAAACTAATTTTGCTGCTCGGAATTTTTTTGCTGTGCGCAAACTCAGCCGAAGGTCAGCGCAAGGTGAACTTGGATGAAGCCTGTGAGCTGTCGGCCCAATGTCAGCAGGCGGACACGTTTGCCGTCTGTGACGGGTCGCCAATGCGCTGCGTATGCAAGGAAAACTTTGAGCAGCACCAGGGCAAGTGCCTGTGGCTCCTGGGTGAGTGTCTTCGACAAAAGCATCGTTTAAGTATTCAAACTAATGTCCAACATCCATGTACAGATTTTAGCTGCACCAACAATACGCAATGCGAACATTTTGGCGCTTCAATTTGTTTGCCACAGGCCATGAAGTGCGCCTGTAATCCGAATTATGTGCCCAATCACAATATGACCACCTGCGTGATGGGCGTTGGACTTGGTAGCTATTGTACATCTGCTGACCAATGCCAGCAGCAGCTCGGCGCCGGCAGCACTTGCCTTGACAATCGCTGCAGCTGCCGTAACGATCACCTCCCAAATATGGACATTCAATATTGCGTGCAGCCCATATCCGCAGCTAATTCGCTATATAAAAAACACTGGCTACTTTTTTTGCCAATATATTTTATATACCAGCTTGTATTGGCAGGCCGTTTTAGTGGAATGCTTTGGGCTTAAAATTGTAGATATTACCTTTCCACTAAAGTCCATGCCCGTGGAAAGTTGAAATCTACCCGTCGTGACGTTCATTTTTTAGAAATAAGTGTAAAGTGCATCAAATAAAGAACAAAATGCTGGAATCAGAGATATCTGCCCTTTAACTTAATTAAACATATATAGAATTTTTTTTTAATATTTTGTCTGCATTATTGAGTTCACATTTATTTAATTTATATTTCTCCAATTTCCGAAAATTCCCCTTTTTATAATTTCAATTTTTTCTTTCTCTGTTTGGCTCTCTGGCTCTTTTTCTCTTCTAGCTTTTCTTGCTCTCAACAACAAAAATCGGTCTCCCTTTGAAAATTGTCTAGAGTCATGCTGTGGATCTGGGGACTCCGATAGTTGCGCATCCCTCGAATCATTCGATAGTTTTTCGTTAGGCTGGCCACGGCGAATTCTTTTCTTGTGGTATTTATTTTCTTAGTTGTATTGCTGCCGTGAAAAAGATAATAAAAAAAGTTTGCAATTGGTTTTAAATCCGTTTTGCAGCCTTGTTTTAAGTATGGAGCAGCACTTCTCCTTGAATTGTTCAATAAGATGCAACATCAGAATAGCCTGGCTTTTTCAAGCAAATCACAAGTCGAACACTTTTACACACTGCCTGAAACACTTAAAATGGTCATCAAAGTATCGATATCATTCAAATACAATGATAGTCCAACAACCTACTTGCTTGACATTCTGATTTTATTGTAGGCGAACCCAGTTTCCGAACCCACCGTTCCCAACTAAAGGATCAATAATACAAAATGCAATTCAAGCGGACCATATATCCAGTCCATAATAACTTTATCTAGTATGAATATGATAAGACTTGAAGCCCGCATTATCGGGCTGCCCATTGGTAAGAAATATCTTAATCATATTTTAAAAGCAGGCTCTATCTTTTTATTTAACTCCATATTTAGGCTAAATGGACTTGCATTAAGAATACGCTCTTCAGTTTATAAAATGAAACAAACAATTTAAGATTGAGTAGGGAATATGCGAAGGGTTTGCTAGGCCAAAGAGAAGACTCTGAGATAAACTCGAGGTACTCAGGATCAACTTGTGCAGTATATACATACATATATGTATAAAAATATATGTTTTGAGGAGATGCTAGTTTGCACCCCACTTCGGCCCCTTTTATGTTTTATAAATTTTAATAAAACTCAAAGGAGCCTTTAGACTGCTTGTAATGCGTGATTTACTTCTCGAACTTTCAACAATAACTATCGATAGATTAGTGATAAGCAATTTACAATGGTATTTTATGGTGGTTTAAAAATAATAGTATGTGACTTCAATATCGTGATTTGAGAAGTAAAGATATATTGCATTGAGTAATAAAGAGACAGAGGAGGCTTTTGGATCAAAAGCTCTTTTTCGAAACAGCTCACGAGCGATAGCGCGGTTGCAAACACAATTGAGTATAACTCAATGACAAATTGCAAGCACAACACTCGGCTGTCTATAGCTACTTCTGCCTTTGCCCAAAATTCAATGACAACTTCAAAACATTTTCCATAAGAACCAACAACAACCATAATCTCTTTATTACTCAATGGAAAATTGTCTAGAGTCATGCTGTGGATCTGGGGGCTCCGATAGTCATCATTCGATAGTTTTTCGTTCAGCTGGCAACTCCACGGCGAATTCTTTTCTTGTGGTATTTATTTTCTTAGTTGTATTGCTGCCGTGAAAAAGATAATAAAAAAAAGTTTGCAATTGGTTTTAAATCCGTTTTGCAGCACTTCTCTTTGAATTGTTCAATAAGATGCAACATCAGAATAGCCTGGCTTTTTCAAGCAAATCACAAGTCGAACACTTTTACACACTGCCTGAAACACTTAAAATGGTCATCAAAGTATCGATATCATTCAAATACAATGATAGTCCAACAACCTACTTGCTTGACATTCTGATTTTATTGTAGGCGAACCCAGTTTCCGAACCCACCGTTCCCAACTAAAGGATCAATAATACAAAATGCAATTCAAGCGGACCATATATCCAGTCCATAATAACTTTATCTAGTATGAATATGATAAGACTTGAAGCCCGCATTATCGGGCTGCCCATTGGTAAGAAATATCTTAATCATATTTTAAAAGCAGGCTCTATCTTTTTATTTAACTCCATATTTAGGCTAAATGGACTTGCATTAAGAATACGCTCTTCAGTTTATAAAATGAAACAAACAATTTAAGATTGAGTAGGGAATATGCGAAGGGTTTGCTAGGCCAAAGAGAAGACTCTGAGATAAACTCGAGGTACTCAGGATCAACTTGTGCAGTATATGCATACATATATGTATAAAAATATATATATTCTTTTATTTAGATAATCAAAAGATAAATATATTTTAATGCATGTATGTAAACATCCCAATTACCTTAGATATTGATACGCAATTCGAACTGTTTGATTAATTTAGATCCCTTTTGTGATTTTCTCTAAGTATATTTTATCTTTTTACCAACTGTTTGTAGCCATGTTAGTTGTACTTCTGGGTATTTTTATATGCATATGCAGCTCCAAATACTCCTGGCTAGAGCTTGGGCTACTTTTCAGTTATATAAAAGTAGGCTTCGTTATTTTTTATTGAAATTGACTAGAATTTTAGCATCAATAGCTTCAGAGTGTGTTATGTTACACGTTCTGTTCAACAATAAAAAAAAAAAAATATTTTAGTAATAAAAAAAAAACTTAAAACCACAAAAGCTAAAAAAAAAATAGGTGAGTCGTAGCGCATAAAATCCTTCAAAATGTTGCTGACAGCTGTCCATGTAGAAAAGCATAAAAATGGGCCAAAAAATAGTAGACTTTAGCGTACTGGACTTTGATAACCATCTGGATTATCTAAACTCGTTTTCGATCAGAAAAGATTTTCAGTATTTGGGCAATCGAAAAGTGGTCGCTTCCCTTGCCAAATTGGGATATCGCTCCACGAAGATACCTTACGATGAGCAGGAATTCCTGAGGCGGCACGATTTGGCAATGCAAGCGGTACGGCCCAAAAATAACGGGCATTCAGCCCTTCAGTATATTTATGTCGCCAACCAATAAGGATCCAGTGCTGCTTGAGTTCAAGCGACGCGAGGATCCCATATTCTCCAAGAAATTGGCGGTAAGGAAAGGCATATATGTAGGTATGTTATAAAAACTAATGCAAAATGCCAACAGACAATTGTTTTTACCATGTATACAAGCTCCTATTGTTCGGAAATATCGGGCTATATTGACTTGGGGATGAGCTGGACGAATGCGGCGCGGTGTGCCACCTCACATTCGAACTGGCCGGGCATTTATGCAGGAACCGCCTCCCTGGAACCGATGCCGCATCATCTGAGCTACAGTAATCCACGCTTTAATATGCTCAACTATACGGATAGCGATAACTTTCGGGTCTTACACGACCATCGCTATGGTATGATGTTTATGCATAGGGGTGATAGGAAAGTTTTACCAGTCGGTGGTGGCCCCAATCCGTTCGCCAAAAATATGCGCCGATCAATGGCAATTTCCCCAAAGTACGGCACAATGATATTCTACGATCATGTTGTGCGCAAGAAGGTATAAACTTATTTTTATATGTATATATATTTTCAACTATAAATTCAAATGTACATAAAATCCTATGATATTAGTAAAAGGTACTTGTTGCGCTGGCGAAAGCCCAAGAAAAATATTATAACAAAGAATATTCTCTTCGATCTCTGAGAAATCGCTCGTCTGTTGTTTAGAATATGTTTAGCACAACAAAAAACGGGGCGCTCTCGGTCTCTCTGAGAGATTTGCTGCATCTTTTAAAATTAGCATAGTTCAGTTTTTCAGCTTTCATATAGTATGGGCGGCATAGCTCATTGTATTGCAGACCTCCGAACGTCATAGTTGCGTTCTGTGGCATTTTCTTGGCCAGTTTTACATCATCAGTAAGAGAAAAACCAACTTAAAATGTGCCAATAAAATGCCCAAATACCAATAAAATGTGGTTAAAATATTATTCATATGTGCTGCTGCTGCACTGGGCCACAGCCAGGGAGCAGTTTATGGTGGGTAAGTTCCTAAAAGAAATTCGTAAAAAAAAAAAAATAGAAAACTAGGTCACTTGCATTGAATTTGGCTAAAAGTGTTCGCAAATATTTTTACATTTTGCTAGGCAGCATTTTTACATCGGATAAGGATGAGGCGGAAATAGCTTTTCGCACCGCTGTGGATCGGGCAAATATTTTGGAGCGCAATATAGAACTAGTGCCAATTGTGGTCTATGCCAATACCGAGGACAGTTTTATAATGGAAAAAACGGGTAAGCTTCAAGATAGTCAGGGGAATAACCAAACATCTAAACTTGTTTGCTGGCAGTTTGTAATCTGATTTCGCAGGGTGTTATTGCCATATTTGGGCCCAGCACGGGCAGCAGTTCAGGCAAGTTTTCGGATGCAGCGACCTCGAGTATTTTCGCGTGGCTCACTTGCAGCATCTTTTTAGATATTATTGCCTCCATTTGCCACACTTTGGATATACCGCACATTGTGTACGACTGGCAGCCACATAATCAGCAATATGAACTCTCCTCAATGACGCTCAATGTGCATCCCGATAATTTGCTACTGGCGCGCGGATTTGCCGAAATCGTGCAAAGCTTCGGCTGGCGCAGCTATACAATTATCTATGAATCGGAAAAGGGTAAGTGCAGCCTACTAACCCACTAACTGATCAAGCCACAGCCCAAATTTAAAGCTCTACGAAGTTGTATGGGTGACACTTCACAAATGGCAATTCCACGCACTCAAGTGAAAAATAGGTGAAATATGTTGTAGAAACTTTGACATCGAAACTGGAGGAAAACTACATTTTAAATATTATTCCTCAACCTTCTAAGTTCACTTTTATTGATTTTTCACAGAGCTGCAACAGCTGCAGGATGTCCTACAAATTGGTGATCCGAGCAGTAATCCGACTACGATTAGACAGCTGGGCCCAGACGACGATCATAGGCCATTTCTAAAGGAAATTAAATTGTCCACCGACAATTGTCTCATATTGCACTGTGGACCGGAAAATATATTGAGAATTTTGGAGCAAGCCAACGAGCTTAAAATGCTCGGGGAATATCAGGTAAGGATTGTTTATAAGTTTTCCTTTCATCAAAGATTTTTTTCAGAGCGTTTTCATACCCCTGCTGGATACGCACACATTGGAACTGGGTGACATTTTGAACGTGGAGGCAAACATTACAACAGTTCGCCTGATAGATCCCACAGACTATCACATCAAGAACGTCGTACATGACTGGGAGGAGCGTGAGAAACGTGAAGGACGCTATTTTAAAGTGCTACCCACACAGGTGAAGACGCAGATGATATTGGTTAACGATGCCGTCTGGCTCTTCTCTAAGGGTCTCACTGAGCTGGGCATAATGGAGGAGCTGACTGCACCGGAAGTTGAATGCAAACGCAAGAAGCCCTGGCCACATGGCAGGCGTATCATTGAGTTTATGAAAGCGGTACGATTAAATCTCCAGAAGAAGCCATCAAAACCCTAACTCCACTTAACTATATTGCCGTCATATAGCGCTCCGAGGAGGTCGCCACGGGTCGCATAGATTTCAACGAATACGGACAGCGCAGTTACTTCAGTCTGCGCTTCATGGAGATCGAGGCAGGTGGCTTCTTGGATCTGGCCACCTGGGATCCGGTGAATGGTTTGGATATGCTCAACGATGACGAAGAGAGCGAGAAGCGTGTGGGCCAAAAGTTATCGAACAAAACCTTCATAATCTCCTCGCGCATTGGAGCGCCCTTCCTGACTATGCGGGAGCCTGAAGAGGGCGAAATATTGCTGGGCAATGCCCGCTACGAGGGCTACTCCATGGATTTGATTGACAATATTGCACGCATGCTAAATTTCAAATACGAGTTCCGGATGTCGCCAGACGGTAAATATGGTAGCTTGAACCAAGCCACCCAAACATGGGATGGCATCGTGAGACAGCTGATCGATGGGGTGAGTCCAAATATTCATATTTAATATCAAGAATTAATTAGAAACTTACGAGAATACTACGACGCCTGCATAACTCCATCATTTCGATACTTTTCTATCTTAACTTTTGACTCTTTCTAGAACGCGGATCTGGGTATATGTGATCTGACCATGACTTCATCCCGCCGTCAGGCGGTAGACTTTACGCCGCCTTTCATGAATCTGGGCATAAGTATTTTATTCTCAAAGCCACCAATACCACCAACAGATTTGTTCTCGTTTCTATCGCCCTTCTCGCTGGATGTTTGGATCTATATGGGCTCTGCGTATCTCTTTATATCGTTATTGCTCTTCGCATTGGCGCGCATGGCGCCGGATGACTGGGAGAATCCGCATCCGTGCAAGGAGCCGGAGGAGGTAGAGAATATATGGTTTCTAAGCAATACAATGTGGCTGTCCATAGGCTCCCTTATGGGTCAGGGTTGCGATATATTGCCCAAGTGAGAAAAATCATTTAATATAAATTTGAAAAAAAAAACAACTACAATTTCTCTACTTCTACAGGGCCGCTTCAACGCGCCTTGTAACTGGAATGTGGTGGTTCTTTGCCCTCATGATGTTGAACTCCTACACAGCCAACTTGGCTGCATTCTTGACCAACTCCCGCCAAGCCAGCTCGATCAGCAATGCCGAAGATCTGGCTGCCCAGAACAAGATTAAATATGGCGCCTTATTGGGCGGCTCTACAATGGGCTTCTTCAGGGATTCCAATTTCAGCACATATCAACGCATGTGGACGGCCATGGAAAGTGCGAGGCCATCGGTTTTTACTAAAACCAACGACGAGGGCGTGGAGCGTGTGCAGGTATGTCAGCAACAAGGCACTTGCAAAAAAGAAAAACAACAACAACAGCGCACATGGAAACTGGTTTTGCTTGCGCCTTCTGTTAAGATCGTTTGCTATAAGACGTAGCCTAAGCTAAGCGAATTCATATATGCGTGCCCATATAAATTACATGCATAAAAAGAAGATAAATGCTGATTTTGTAGCGCGTTCTCTGTCGTCGCCAGTCGCTACAAGTAAGTCAAGTTAGAAAGCAACAGCAAATCAGAGCGGAGCGATAGGAGTGCGCGGCTTATAAGAAATTACATGCAAAGAAAAGAGACAAACACTGCAGCTGCTTTTATTGCGTCAGTTCGCGTCCCTATCGTCAGCCATTGTTAAGCAAATATGAAGAAAAGAAAAATGGTTACACACAAAATGGCAATTCAGCGCTTTAATATCGTAGACTGTGACGTCACATTACATCTGCTTAAAGTAATACTCAATAAATATGTATATTTAGTATATACATTTTATTGAACTCAATATTAGGTTTGTTTTTAAAAACTGATCGATTTATAAACATATTTTTTAATATTTCCAAGTTTAAGCCATAAAACCACTTACCAACGAGAATAAGTTTAGGTAGATATGTGTGTATATTCATACATACCTATGTGTGTGTGTAAATAAGACACCTCATACCATGAAAGCACGCACAATAATTGTTTTTTTATTTTGCGATTGGACTTTTCGTGCCAAATTGTGCGCATTTTAAATTAATTAAATTCTCCCATCTCGAACTGTTCACGAAATAAAATTAATAATAAACTTGTTCCGATCGCAGAAAGGAAAAAATCGGTATGCTTTCCTCATGGAGTCCACCACACTGGAGTACAATGTGGAGCGCAAATGTGACCTAATGCAAATTGGCGGCTGGCTGGACTACAAGAGTTATGGCATTGCGATGCCTTTTAGTAAGTTAATTTTCCTATCAGAGTTCAAAGGGTAAAACTTCGGTTCTTGTACAGATTCGCCCTACCGCAAGCAGATTAGTGGCGCAGTCTTGAAGCTGGGTGAGCTGGGAGTGCTCTCTGAGCTGAAGAGAAAGTGGTGGAAGGAGATGCACGGTGGCGGCAGCTGTGGCGGCAACGAGGAAGGAAACGCTGATACGCCGGAGCTGGGCTTGGAGAATGTCGGCGGTGTATTTCTGGTGTTGGGCTTGGGTCTGTTTGCAGCCATGGTGCTGGGCTGCACGGAGTTTCTGTGGAACGTCAAAACGGTGGCCATCGAGGAGAAGGTAGGCTGTTTGCGCACTTTATAAATCAGTCTATTGACCAAGCTCCTGCTCCTACAGATCTCGCTTAAGGAGGCACTCAAGGCGGAGGTGATGTTTGCGTTATGCATCTGGATTACCACCAAACCGGTGCACGCCAGCGTCGGCTCCAGCAGCTCATCCTCAACGTCTTCAAGCTCGTCATCCAAATCCAAGTCACATTCAACGCGTTCCAAGTCTTTGGGCGTATCCAGCAAGAGTCTAAAGAGCGCCGGCGATCATGATGCGGAGTCCTCCGTGCACAGTAGGCTTAAGAAGATTGGATCTATGTTTTCGCTTAAATCTCAAAAGGCCGCAACGCCTCCCATTGAGATTGGTTGGAAATCTGATAAATCTACACAAATGAGTATTGAGCCGACCCCGCCGGTGGAGGAGGAGGAGGAACGTCCACCAGAGCGACGTCATCATCATCATCACCATCACCATCATCATCAACGTCACCAAGAACAGGAACCAACATTGGATCAGCGAGCTAGCAAATTGAGCAACGGAGTTTGAACAGTTCTTAGCTGACTTTAGAACCTTACCAAAGACTTTTTAGGCCATTTGGTTATTTTGTTAATGGAGTTTCTCTATAATTATATAATACAATAATTAAATTATTCAATTCGCCACTCAAATGGGAAAATTTAAGCTTGCATATCAAAAAATACCAAAAATGCATTTACAAATAATTTTGAATTATAAAAAACTCCATTTGATATATAATCAAAACTGTTCACACAAGAAGTGTTTAATGAAGTTGGTTCTGACTCCGGAACCAGGACAAAACCATATTCACCATTTACACTTGCACTTACACAAAAAAACATTGTAACATAGAATCAGAAACTACAGACGACAAATAACCTAAAGAGTGAACAAACGTGTTTTTCTTAAGAGCATAAATGCTCCCCCAACGACTCAACAATTCTAAAGAAGATTACCTGGAAGCCTGCGGACGCCCTACTACATCATTTGGTCCATCGAGCCGGATTACTACAATTTTTGGCTATTATATCCAGTTCGCCCCAACAAGTATCGGTGGATCTGCAATAGAAGTTTCCAGGAACCGCTACAAATCCTAGCAAGATCAGTAGCTGTGCACCTACCTCAACTTGTCCATTGCCAAAATTCCGGCAACTCCAGTCCGACTAATTAATATTCATATCTCTGAACATATTTTTTCGCTTCACATGGTCCGTGGTTAAAGCAAGGGGCAGTTTCATTCAAACAAACAAAAAACCTCAAATAAAATATTGTTCTTGGCCATAAGGGCATCTAAAAAGTGACAGATTAAAAGAAATAAAACAGAAAGTTACAAAAAACGAGAAAGAAAGGCTATCTTCGGCACGCCGAAGATCTAATACCCTTGCAGACCCAACCTTTTCATAATGCTCATAGTGCTTTGCCCGTATCTAAGAAGCACATGGAAAATAGTTAATGCCGAGTTTGGTCAAGATATCTTGATAAACAGAAAGGTTTTTAATCAAAAACCTAGTTTTCGATCGATCGCTCCTCTGGCAGATATATGATATAGTTGTCCGATCTTAATAGGATTTTGCATATATATGAGGAGCTTAGTAAAACTAATAAATGCCGAGTTTGGTCAAGATATCTTGATAAAAAAAAATTGTTTTCATACAAGAACTAAATTTTCGACCGATCGTTCCTATGGCAGCTATATGATATAGTGGTCCGATCTTAATAGGATTTTGCATATATATGAGGAGCATAGTAAAACTAATAAATGCCGAGTTTGGTCAAGATATCTTGAAAAACAAAATGTTTTTTCATACAAAAACTTAATTTTCGACCGATCGTTCCTATGGCAGCTATATGATATAGTGGTCCGATCCAGCTGGTTTTGACATATGTGCTGCGTGCAACAGAAAAAGGGACTTCTGCAAAGTTGCATTAAGATAGCTTTAAAACTGAGAGACTTTTTCGCATAGAAACAGACAGATGGACAGACGGACATGGCTATATCGACTCGGCTCCGACCCCTTTATTCTTTACGGGGTCGGAAATGTCTCCTTCTTTTTTTTTTTTTTTTTTTTTTTTATTCTTTATTTGTTGCGCTGGAATCGATCAGTGCCATCTGATCTCTACCAAGCGAATATTAAGGGAAATATTTATAGTTACTACTAATATATGTAACTTATTTAATATATACAGAGATTTCGATTTTTTTTAGCTAATACGCCTTGTAGGTAGGTCGTCGGGGTGCAGCCTTCGGAGGCGCCTCTCACTGATGGGGTCAGCCAGGACCCTGGCGGCCGCGTTCGGGTGCTGCATCAGCTTGTCGGCGTATCGGCTGCTGAAGAAGTTTAATTGATCTCCGACCTTTGTTAGGCGGAGATCGCGTTCGATGGCGTCTGTTGTAACATACCATGGTAGGCCGGCGACCTTGCGTGCTGCCTTGGCTTGGACCACTCTTAAGCGGTGCAGCTGGTGTGCTGACGCCGTACCCCAGATTTGGATGGCGTATGTCGAGATGGGCGTTACCATTGTTTGGATAAGCAGCGCCTTTGTGGAAATGTGGAGCTTGCTTTGCGGTTTCAAGAGCCAGTTGATTTTTTGGAGCCTTAGGCATTTTGCTTTTGTTGCTGTGATGTGGGATCCCCATATGAGCCTTCGGTCTAGGTGAACGCCCAAGTAGCAAAATGAGCTGGAGTGCTCAATGGTTCCTCCATCGAACCGAAGCCCCTGGCAGCTGTCTGGGCGTAGCGTGAATGTAACGCAAGCGGCACAACTTGGCACAGTTTATAGCAATATTCCAATTAGCTGTCCAATTTTCGATCTGCAGCAGCCAGTCTTGCACTGCATTTGTTGCAGCTTGCAGGTGGTCCTGCGAAGCTAGGAAAGTGGTATCATCTGCGTACGTTGCCACAAGCAGTCTCGCGGGGCTGAAGTCTGCACTGTTTTGTCCTTGTATGGGGAGGTCCGCAGTGTACAGCGTGTACAGCATCGGGCCGAGGACGCTGCCTTGTGGGACACCTGCTCTAATGCCTTTGTTGGCCGACCTCTGGTCTTTAACTGCCACGTTAAAGGTTCGTTCTGCCAGAAAGGAGCTCAGAATGCTAAAGTATGGCGCTGGGAGTAGGGCTTTGACCTTGGACAGAAGGCCGTCGTGCCAGACCTTGTCGAACGCCTGTTTGACGTCACAGTATTCCTTTTCTTCAAATGCCTTCAGAACATGCTTTACTACCCTCTGGACCTGCTCGGGGCAGCCGTGAGACTTTCTGAAGCCAAACTGATGATCCGGGACCAGGCGCGTGACCTCGTCGAGCTCCAGAAGTCGACTCAGTAGGAGCCGCTCGAAGACTTTGGAAAACGTTGGCAGCAGGCTTATAGGGCGGTAAGACTCCAGCTGAGTTAGCGGCTTACCGGGCTTGGCGATCATAATTATATTCGCACATTTCCACTGCTTTGGGAAGTGACCAAGCCTGAGCATTGAATTAAAAATTAACGTAAGCGCCATGATGCCTTTGCGTGGGAGTGCCTTGGCTGCTCTGTTGTCAATTTCGCCGCGTCCAGGGGTCTTTTTCAGCTTGAGCGCTTTCAGCTGTATTTCGATTTCCGCGGGGGATACGCTTCTTATTGGGAGAGCCATCTGCAGTGGCGCGTCAAGTGATTTAGCCACTTGGCGGCGCTGTGCAACATCTGCGAAATCGAAGGGCGTAAAAATCGCTTCCAGGTGGTCAGCAAACTCATTGGCCTTCTCCTCGTCCGATCGCAGCCAAAGTCCAGAACGATCTATGATCGGGGAGGTATAAATTGGTTGCCTTTTAATATTTCTTGTTAGCTTCCACACTGAGAAGGAGCTGTTGCCGTCATGCCCAGCTGCCTCTAGGAGCCTGTCAAGGTTCTCTCTTTGGGTCCTGGCCAGCAGTCGACGGAGCCGGTTGGACGCGCTGACCATTTCCGCCTTGGCAGAGGGATCTCCGTTGCGGATGTACAGCCTCCTTAGACGTCTTTTGTCGGCAAGAAGACTCCTGGCTTCTGGGTTAAGTAGGGAGCTTCTAGAAGTGTGAGTGCAAGGCAGAGTTTGCGGGGCTGCACGTCTGGCAGCTTCCGTAATTTTTGTTGTGAGATGGTCGACATAGCTCTCCAGTTCACTTGCCGTACTTATGGCGACGTTGAGTTCTAAGGTATCCTCGAGGCAGGTCCGGTAGACGTCCAAGTTAGAGCGCGGCGGGAGCATTTTGCGGGCGCCAACGAACCGCTTGGGAGTCTCTTCTAGCTCGATCAGTAGTGGGAGGTGATCCGATGTCAGGTCCAGGAGACTTCTTATTCGCAGCTGCTCCTGTCTGAATCCCTTGTAGAGCCCGAAGTCGAGTGCACTTGGTGTTGCAGTAACTCTATATGGGTAGCACGTTGCCTCTCCTGTGGCTATAACCTCGATGCCGTTGGTCTCAATGGCAGAGAGGAGCGTTCTCCTCGGGGGCACATTCGGTATTTTCCCCACCAGCGATGTTTGGCGTTCCAGTCTCCCCCAGCCAGGAACTTTGGGCCGAGCTGGTCGAAAAGGGTTTGGAAGTGCGCCTCAGTCACTCTTAAGGCCGGAGGGCAGTATACGGAGGCAAGGTTGAAGTCGCCTCTGCCGGATCCGAGTCGGATAACAGCGGCTTGCATATGCCAGTGGCAGGACGACTCAAGTGGATGGTGGGACAGGGACGACCTGACCAGTATTGCTGCTCCTCCATGTTGGCTGTTATCAGGATGGTTGGCGGTGTGGAGAGTGTAGCCTGGCACTCTGAGGGTGATACGGGAGCAAAAATGAGTCTCCGTGAGCAGAAACACATCAATGTGATGGAGCTCGGTGAAGGCTGCGATCTCGTTCGCTTTCGAAAAGACTCCGTTGGCGTTCCACAGTGCTATTCTTAGAGAGTTCATTTTAGAGCCTGTTATTTTTTGCGCTTAGCATAGTATTTAGCGCTTGAACTAGAGTCTCTACAAGGGATATCACTTTGTCGAACCTGGCGAACATTTCCTCTAACCTAAGCTCAAGGGCTGAGTTGGAGCTGTTGTCAGCAGCTGGATGGGATCGACTGGGAATGCTGCCTGTGTTCCTTCTGCGCGACGATGAGCGAGCTCTGTGCTCGGCGGGCTGGCTACCGCGTAGGACGCTGGCAAACGATTGTTGGCCGGGAGCGAAGCTGCGGGCAGGAGGGGCTGTTTCAGGGCGACGATCCTTGGAGCGGCTTGCATCTCTACCAGTTACCTTGTGCTGATTTTTTTGCTGGAAGGAGTATTGCAGGTACTTCTTGCAGCCCCTGAAATTTGCTGTGTGCGATTCTCCACAGTGGTAGCAGCACCGATCCTCATCTTTGCCAAGTGTGCATTCGCTTGTTGGATGGTTGTCGCCACATTCCTTGCACACATGGTGTCGTGAGCAATAGGACTTGGTGTGCCCGTACTCTTGGCATCTATTGCATTTGACTGGGCCCGACGTCTTGCGAGGCTTCTCCCACGAGACTTTATGTCTGCATAACGCAGTTATAGATTTGATGAGATTGTTGTTGTCCGCCTTCCTCAGGTCAACAAACCTCATATTTAGTGGCTCGTTATTGGCTCTGCTACGCGGGGTGTATATGCGGACAACGTGGTGCGCCTTGTCTGCCAGTTGCGCTGAGATGTCTTCAGATGGTATCTCGTGGTGTATGTTCCTTAGGACTATGCGGTATGGTCGTCCTCTGTGAGTTGGTGGTGATGAAACATACAACCGCTCTCGCGAAGGTATCTAGCCACCTCTCTGTAAACGTCCGAGTTGCGGCATTGAATGATGCAGTCGCCAGAGTTGAGCGCTCTCACGGTGTAGGTGTACTCGCCTACGATGCTGTCCAGTTCCTTGCAGAACGTTTTGAAGCTGACGATGCCTGGCACAGTTATTCTGGGCACCTTATTGGAGGGGCGCTCGTTAAGGGGCTCCGTCTGGGTGGGTTGCGGGGGGGTGGCTGGCTTCTGGTTCGACTTTTGTTGTCTGCTGGCCCTTGCGCGTGCTGCATGCGAGGTGGATGGTCTATCGTCCTCATCTACATCGTTAACTACGTTGTTATTGGCGGTCAGCTCTACCTCCATGTCCATGTGGCTTTCCTCTTCGTCACAGAGGGCCGAAAACCGGTTTTGGCTGCCTTTTTTGGCTTCGGTGGAGCTCGCCTTCTTGCGAGATATGCTGGGTGAGAGAACACCACCTTCTCTTTTTTTAGCGGTCCCCTTTTTGGTCTTGAACGGTACGTCTTGGAATGGGAACTTCGATCTTGCTGCAGACGTGGACGGGTATTTACTCAAGAGAGCGTAGAGGTCCGGACTAGGGAGAGACGGGGTAGATGGGCCCAGGGAGCTGATGCGACGTGCAAGGGACGACGTTACCGTAGTTGTTCCTAAGGAACAGGCAGTCGTGGTGATGCACGACGTGGTAGGCTGCGTAGCGCCCCCGCATAGCGTAGCGTATGGCAGTTGTTCCCTCTCCGGTGGGTTGTATATTGGAGAGGTCGAACAAAGGTGGTTTAGGTTGTTTGACGCCATTATCAGTGATATTTTGTTATTTTTATTACTTAGTTATTAATTAATTATTAATTAATTATTAATTAATTATTATTAATTATTAATTAATTATTATTAATTATTATTAATATTTTAGTAATATTGGCCTGCACTTAATTACAAAAATCACCAGTATTTTTGTAAAAAGTGACTTTGGTGATCAGGAGGGAAAACGGTGACTGAGATGTGTCAGCACTGTCACGGGCAGTGATTGACTTGTCAGCACTGGCTGTGCTCCAATTGGCTAGTGCTATGCTTGTGTTAGTGAGACTGGCAAAAGCTCTCTCACGAAAGCTCTGTTTTCTCACTCACACGCACACGAGTGTGGG
>JAEIGF010000252.1:0-19021 GCA_018903485.1 Drosophila littoralis | reverse complement strand
GCTGTATGTTATAGGGTTGGAGAGTCAGGTGAGACTATGTGGCTTCAGCTTGCTCCCCTAGGCTGCACATGCCAGATTGGCAGGGCTCCTGGTATCTGAGTCAAGTTTGGTAAAGCAGTTTTAACGGCCAGGTAGGGCTGTATGTTGTGTTGTTTGAAAGGTTTATCTATGTGGTTCTAAGGTAGGAGCTCGTTTTATACTAGTCAGTGCTTTGGATCAATTTTTATCAGTGATTTGATAACTTAAGATGTGTTATCATTTTCAGCATCATTTGTAAGTGATCTTTAGCTATTATGGTAGTATAATTTTATTTAGTAAGATATAATATTAAACAGATGCAGGGGTTTGGCTGTATTGCTAAATACTAATGGATACATTTAGATATAATTAGGTTTTGTACATGTGTATGGTACTAGTAGTTAAGATTTAATTCTAGCTTTGTGGTTTATTTTGGTTGACTCAAAGTGTAGGGGATGTTAAATCTTGTTGGGTGTTTGGTGTTGTTTGTGGTGAAGTTGGGTTGGGTTGTGTGTGTGGTTGTTGCTGGTGGGGCATATTCTCGGCTTGGGCTGTGAGGGATGCGATCAGTCTTTCAGTTTCTTGAAGTTCGTTTTTTGTGGGCGTTGAGTTCTCGGTTGATGTCGTTTATTTGATTGACGGACATTGAGAAGCGGAGAGTGAAGGTCTGTTCAATGGTGTCTGGGTCAAATGGGAGTCTTGAGCGTAGTTCATTTATTTTTTGGAGTAGACTTTGTTTTTGTTTCGTAGTGTGGCAATGTATTCTGGTTGTAGGTTTTGTGTTGGTTGTCTTTGAGGGGCTGTGGGAGCTAAGCAGCGTTGTATTGGTCTGACATGTTTGTTGAGTTGTTGGAGGTATCTGGGTCGACTTCTGGCTAGGCGGAACGGGATATATGGGGTAGTAATTAGATTTCTTGCCTCTAAGTTTTTGTGATGACTTAGTCTTTTGGCGTAGTTTGCCGAAAGTTTGTCGAACGTGTCGTTGATCGTGGCAATCTTGAGGTCATTATGTATTGTGCTGTTTCTGGTTAGCAATGGGGCATTGGAGATGGTACGAAGAGTGATGTTTTGGAAGGTGGATACTTTGGTTATCTGTGTTTCACTAGTAAGTGCACCCCAGATTGGGAGGGCATATTGCCAAATTGGGGCTATTAACTGTTTGTAGAGTAGTGTTTTGCAGTTTATAGTAAGTTTGCTGTTATTGTTTATTAGCCAGTCAAGTTGGGCTCTTCGGGCTTTGAGTTTGGCTACTAGGGAGGCGGTATGTTTGCAGAAATTTAATCTCTTGTCTAGGTTGACACCAAGGTAGGGGTGGGAGTCTTTGGTGATGATGGTTTGGCCCATAATTACTGGTGAGTAGCTGGGCAGTCTGAGTTCATAGTGTTCGCTTAGGGAGAAGAGTATATGTGCTGTTTTACTGGCATTTATTTTGATGCACCATTTGTTGGTCCAGTTTGCTAGGGCGTCGAGCATGATATTGACTTGTTGGATGGCAGTGAGGAAGTATTCATTGGCAAACATGACAACAGTGTCGTCGGCATATTTTTTTTTTTTTTTTTTTAACAATATATATCTGCCTGTTGCGATGATATATAT
Organism: Drosophila littoralis; assembly: GCA_018903485.1. Taxonomy (NCBI): domain Eukaryota; kingdom Metazoa; phylum Arthropoda; class Insecta; order Diptera; family Drosophilidae; genus Drosophila; species Drosophila littoralis. The sequence goes on along the minus strand of JAEIGF010000252.1, from coordinate 17,407 downwards.
AAGACGGCGACCCAAAACTATACCTTGGCTAACCGTGGGTTAGTGGTATGATTCGAGTGGTTTTCCGCGGACGCCATCTAGTGGACCATGCGGATACGGTAGTTTTTCCTGGAGGCCCGATAGGTATAGCGGGGATTTGGTACGTTTTGTTGGTAGTCAACAGACTGTTCGTTAGGTGTGTAGCCTGTGTGGGTTTGTGTTCTTTTGCTTGAGTTTGCTCACATGGGCCGCTCAGTTCCAATCAGACTGAGCTCCCAGTACCCGAGTCAAACATTGGTAGATCTGTTTATAGGTTGGTTATTGGCAGAGTGGTCTGCAGTTTATTATTTTGCTTATGTTTGCTCACATAGGCCGCTCAGTTCCAATCAGACTGAGCTCCTAGTACCCGAGTCAAACATTGGTAAAGCTGTTTATAAGTTAGTTATTGGCAGAGTGGTCTGCAGTTTTTTGTTTTGCTTATGTTTGCTCACATAGGCCGCTCAGTTCCAATCAGACTGAGCTCCTAGTACCCGAGTCAAACATTGGTAAAGTTGTTTATAAGTTAGTTATTGGCAGAGTGGTCTGCAGTTTATTGTTTTGCTTATGTTTGCTCACATAGGCCGCTCAGTTCCAATCAGACTGAGCTCCTAGTACCCGAGTCAAACATTGGTAAAGCTGTTTATAAGTTAGTTATTGGCAGAGTGGTCTGCAGTTTATTGTTTTGCTTATGTTTGCTCACATGGGCCGCTCAGTTCCAATCAGACTGAGCTCCCAGTACCCGAGTCAAACATCGGTAGATCTGTTTATAGGTTGGTTATTGGCAGAGTGGTCTGCAGTTTATTATTTTGCTTATGTTTGCTCACATAGGCCGCTCAGTTCCAATCAGACTGAGCTCCTAGTACCCGAGTCAAACATTGGTAAAGCTGTTTATAAGTTAGTTATTGGCAGAGTGGTCTGCAGTTTATTGTTTTGCTTATGTTTGCTCACTTGGGCCTCTCAGTTCCAATCAGACTGAGCTCCCAGTACCCGAGTCAAACATTGGAAAGGCTGTTTATGAAACTGGTACTTGGCAGAACGGTGTGCAGTGTGTGGATGGTTCAATGTTTCGGCTATTCTCAGTTTGTTTGTTTGGGTTGAGTCTCCGTATCAGAAGTTGGTTTGCTTGCCAGGGTGTATTATCCAGCAGCATCAGTAAAATTGACCAGTTTTAGGTCATGTTTTTTCATCATTGCTGCTGGTTTTTGTTGAGTTGGCAGTTGTTTGGTAGAGAGCTGGATGTGCTTAACGGCAGCACTGGTATTGTGTAGTTAATTTTTCTTGAGTGTTGGATTATTATGGCGGGGGAGGGGTTTGGCTTTGTTTTCAGGTTGTTTTGTGGGTTAAGTCTGGTGTGCCCTTATTGTGTTAATTGATTTGTTATTAGCTGTATGCTGGCTATGTCTTGGAGTAAGCTAGGGTTGGGTTGGGTAAGCGTTTGGGTGATTGGGCCATTTGGTGGCCTTAGGGATTCGATGATTCGTTCGACTGTCCGTAGTTCGTTGTTCAGGGCTCGGAGTTCATGGTTGATTTGGTTTATTCTATTTGCGCTCATTGGGAAGCGAAGCGTGAAGTGCCTTTCTGTGGTGTCTGGGTCGTATGGAAGGCTTGAACGTAGTGTAGCTGTTCTTTGTAGTAGTTGTTGTTTGTGGTTTTGCAGTCTCTCATAGTAGTCTGCTTGTTGCAATAGCGTAAGTTGGTTATTTGTTGGAGGTGTTTGAGTAATGTATTGGCGTAGAGGTTTGATGTATTTGTTTACATGCTCAAGGTATCTTTCATGGCTTCTGGCTAGTCGGAATGGGATGTATGGTTTGGTAATTAGTTTTATAATTTCTGTGTTTGAGTGGTGGCTTAGTTGGTTGGCGTATTTGGTGGAGGATTTGTCATAGGTTTCCTCGAAAGTGGGGATCTTAAGGTCGCTGTGGAGGGTGCTGTTCCTAGTGTTCCAGGGGGCATTTGTGATTTTTCGGATCGTGGTGCTTTGAAAGGCAGCAACTCGGTTGATTTGGGTTTGGCTAGTAAGAGCTCCCCAGATGGGTAGTGCGTAGTGCCATACGGGGGCAATGAGTTGTTTGTAGAGCAGGATTTTGGAGTTGGTTGGGAGTTTGCTGTTGCTGTTCAGTAGCCAGTCAAGTTTAGCTCTGCGGGCTTTTAGTTTTGTGACAAGGTTGGCAGTGTGTTTGCAAAAGTTGAGTTTTTTGTCTAATATTACTCCCAGGTATGGGTGTGAATCTTTGGTTTCAATAGCTTGGTTCATTATTTTGGGTGAGTGTCTGGGTATATTTTCATTTTTCAGGGAGAACAATACATGGGCCGTTTTGTTTGGGTTGATTTTGATGCACCATTTGTTTGTCCATTCGGTTAGTGGTTCGAGCATTTTTTCTACTTGATAAACGGCAGTAGTGGCAGTTCTTGCGGCAGACATGACAACTGTGTCATCAGCATATGTGGCTAGTAGGGTGGTTATGTTTTGGGTGAGGTTTATTAGGGCAGTGTCAGGGGTGGGTAGATCAGATGTGTATATTGTATAGAGGATGGGTCCCAGGACACTGCCTTGTGGAACACCAGCCGTGATGGTTTTTGGAGTTGATCTGGCTCCCTCATGGCATTCGACCATGAATGTTCGGTTGGTTAGATAATGGCATATGGTAGCATAAAGAATGGGGGAGGAGCGGTTTTAATTTGTGGAAAAGGCCTGGGTGCCAAACTCGGTCAAAGGCTTCCTGTATGTCGAGGAAAACCGCTGAGCAGTAGTTATTTGCTTCGTAGGCTTTGAGTATGAATTGGGTAACTCGGGCTAGTTGCTGTTCAGTGTTATGTTTGTATCGGAAGCCAAATTGGTGGCTGGGAATGGCAGTGGTAAAATCTCTGGATTCATACATGCGTTTTAGGAGAATTTTTTCTAGGATTTTTGATAATCCGGATAGTAGACTGATGGGTCTATAGGAAGCAAGGAGTTCTGTAGGTTTTCCTGGTTTGGGAATCATGGTAACTATGGCTGTTTTCCATTGTTGTGGGAAGTGGCCAAGTCGTAGGGCATTATTGTAAATTAGTATTAGGTATAGTAGGGCTCTATCTGGTAGTGCTTTGATAGTTTTGTTATCTATTCTATCAAGTCCTGGGGCTTTGTTGTTTTCTAGTCCTTTTATTAGGGCTTTAACCTCCGGGAGGGTGACAGGGCGGAATCTGGGGTTGTCTGTTGGTGACAGGGTTGTTATTTGGCTTGTGATATTTTGGCGTTCTTCGTTTGTGTTTAGTAGGAAAGGTTTGAATCTTGTTTCAAGATGGTTAGCGAATGCTTCTGCTTTTTCTAAGGTAGTTTTGCACCAGTTATTATTTTGGTTATTGATTTGGTCTGAGGTATTGTTGTGGCTTCTGATTGGTAGGTTGGGGGCTGGTTGTCTTTTAATTTGTTTGGTGAATCTCCATAGTTTTTGCATGCTGTATCTATCCTTAGGATCGATACTTTGTAGGGTCCTATCTAGCCTTCTAGTTTTCTGGTCCGCTAGTGCTTTTTTGAGTCGCTTTGATGCGATTTTATGTAGTTTTTTGGCAGTGTTATTGCGGAGTACGAGATGTTTATATTTGAAGTAGCGTTTAACTATTAGCATGTTTTGAATGCGTCTATTTGGTGTGTAGAGTATTCGAAAACGACTGTTGGTTGGGAGATGAGGGGAGGTGGTTGAGGCATAGGTGGCTGCTTGGTGAATGTTTCTGGTAAGTATATCTACGGCGTCTTCAATGTCCTGTCCTGATGTAATCTCAGTGTTAAGATGTATGTTTTGGTCAAGCCAGAGTTGGAATTTTTGGTGCTAGCATTAGCTGGAAGTATAGGTTTTTTAAAGGGTATGACTTCTGGTTTGCTCAGCAGGTTTATTAGGAGAGGTAGATGGTCAGAACCTAAGTCAAGTGAGGATTTGATGCGTAGGCGGTCGTGTTGGATACCGCAGTATGTTGCAAAGTCAATGGCCGAGGGCCTTTTCCGTTGGTCATATGGAAAGTGGGTGGGTGAGCCAGTGGCAAGGATATTGTAGTTATGGGTCCTTAGAGAGGTGATAAGCTCATTTCCTCGGTTACAGGCTCGCGTGTTGCCCCACCAGCGGTGCTTTGCGTTCCAATCTCCGGCGATTAGGAATCTTGGTTCAAAAATCTTAAAAATTAGGTTGAAGGCTTCGGTAGTTAGGCCTCTTAGCGGCGGGCAGTAGATGGCTGCTATTTTAAGGAGTGGTTGGTCTGGAAAGGTAACGCAGATTGGTGAGCATTGTATGGCCAGGGTGCTGATTTTTGGGAGGGCCATGTGTTCTATGTTATGGTTAATAATGACTGCTGTTCCGCCTCTTCTTCTGTTGGTTGGATGGTTGGCTAAATATATGTCATATTCCTTTATGTTAATGGAATCTGAGTCAATAAGGTGTGTCTCTGATACCAGTACAATATCTATCTTTTGTTGTTGTATGTGCGATTCTAACTCAGTAATTTTGTTTATTATTCCACCTGCGTTCCAGGTAATGATCCTGAGCTCATTTGGTTGGTTATTAATGAAATTGTTGTTTGGCATGGTGGCTGATTTATTGTGTTGCGGAGATTATTTGTCCAAGGGGTAGGTAGTCTGCTTGAGAGGAAAGATGCTAGATGTAGTTTTTTGAGATTTGTGGTTAGGTGGTGCTTAGTTTGTCGGCAGTGTGCTTATAGGGTTGTCAGAAGAGGTATGCTAGGATTGGATAGTTAGTTTTTGGTTGCTTTGTTAGAATAGTTTGCGCTAAGTTATTGTATTGATAGACTGGTTTTTCATTTGGCCTTCAATGGCAGTTTTTATTCTTCGTTTTAGTATTTATCTGTTGGCCTTCAATGGCAATTTTTCTAGGTTCTTAGAGCTAATAGGATTTTTTTTTTTTTTTTTTTTTTTTTTTTTTTAAATATTTTAGTTTAGTTTTTAGTATGTGGTATATATGGTTATTTTGTAGTTTTATTTTTAGCTTAATGTATATAGTTGTTGTTTCATTCCTCCCTGCGTGCGTCCCAGGTATGCAAGAAGAACCTCATCTGTTCCGCCATGTATGCCATGTTCTCCTGATTTGGGCTGATGGGGGTTTGTTGGTTGTTTATATTGTGCAGGGGAGGGCGGCGTATCATGGGTGCGTTGTATATATTTGGTGTGGGTGACGAAATCAAGGGGTATCTAATTTGTTGGGTTTCATCATTGCGTGCTAGGCTTCTTGAAGGGGGGTATTGTGAGCGCAGCATATTCGTTTGGTTGAAATTCACATTAGGCTGGAGTGATTGGTTAAACGTCGGCTCGTTTATCCAGCCCAGAGAGTTGAGGGCCTGGCTTACTATCTTCGTTTGGTTGTCCGTGGGGAGTTTTTTCAGCGCCTCCTTGTATGCTGGACATCCTCGAAATATGGCTACGTGGTTTCCATAGCAGTTTGCGCATTTCCCCTTTTCTTCTCTGGGTTTGGTGCAGCTGGTTGAAGGATGCGGTCCAGCACATTTAAAACATATATATTTTGGGGAGTTGCAGTTTTCAATTCCGTGGCCATATTTTTGGCACTTGCGGCATTGGACTATGTATTTTGTTCTGTTAGGTTCTTCTATGGACACCTTGTAAGTATCCAGCTTGGTGATTTTAAGTATTTCTCTGTTGTTTGCTTTTGGTACTAGGTCTATTTTGAAGGCGTTTGTGGGTTGTCCTGTGATGTTTCCTATTATGTTTGTTATGTGGCAGGTGGTATGGCCAAGTTCTGCTAGTTGATGGGATATCCAACCCTGCGGTGTGGAGGGGTGGAGTCCTTTTATTGTGACTCTGTATCTGGTCTCACTGGTTTGTGTGTGTGCATTCAGCTTCAGATCGCCAAAGAGTTTTAACAGGATTCTTTGTGTCACAGCTGTGTTGCATTGAAAGGCAATGCCTTTATTTGCCATTGCAGTGGTGGTAAAGGCTTCGTTTCCTACTGCCGATATAGCCCTTTGTATAACATTGTTAGCGTTTTCGACAGTAGGAATGACAATGCGCGGCATCTTTGGCTCATTTTGCTCCTGGGAGTGTGACACTTGGTTTCCCGCAATCACTGTCTTTCCTTGAAGGGATTTAAGTATATCGTCTGTGTCGGTTTCGTCTTCTGAAATTATTTCTATTTCTACCGATCCCACTGAGATATTGCCTGTTTCATTGGCAATTGTATCTGTGCTGTCTGTTTCTGATATATTTAAGTCTTTTTTGTGTACTGCTTCAGGCTCTTTTTTGACTGTGGGTTGTGTGTTTCCTGCGCTGCTTTCTGCGGTTTTGCCGATGGTGGCTGGGCTTCTAGTTACAGGTGTTGCTAGTATATTTTTTTCTTCTTGGTGGTAAGTAAGTATCTGCTGTCTTAGCTCCTTAAGCACCTCTTGCGCAGCTGGACTTGGGCCGGGTGGGCGGATTTGCTTATTTTCTATTACTATGGCCTTTTCTGGTGGCGAGTATGGCTTGCTTTTTTTTATTTCCATTTTGGATGGTGCAGCTCCGCGTTTGATGTTTTTGCTCATTTTGTTGGAGAGCTGTGGTAAAATAGAATAGGATAGGTATTTGTGTTAGCATTTTATATGTTTTGGCATAATGGTTTGCAGTGTTTTCTCTGAATATTTATTGAATGAGTATATTTGAGTATTTGTGGTTACAGTGTTTTGGTGAGAAAGGCGTCAATATTTGGTAGGCGCGTTTTTGTTTTATTGGTGTTGGGAGTGAGTGATGTTGTCCATGCGCACACAAGGGTCTTTGTGGATTCTTTAAGTTTCATATTATTTTGAGTAGCAGTCGCTGTATTGTAGTTCTTGCTTATTAATTAATTTCTTTTTCAGCCTTATGCATTTGTTTCCACGGGACGCAGCACGGTGGGTGGGGATTGCGTGGTTTTTGGAGTTCTGTATAGGTGTGGCTTTTGGGGCCACTGCAGGGAACTCAGTTTGGCACATATGGGTCAGAATGTCTGGTCAATTTCTGAAGAGTGCCGGGCAGTAAGGTGCCCTTCCCACCCCGTTTGTTTGTGAATTTTAACTAAATTAATTAATTTTGAATTTTAAATTTGAAAGCACGAGAGAGCGATGTTGAGCACAACTTGAACACATTAAATATGTATATTCATAAAATGTGTCTGAGATGGGGTAAGCCTGCCTTACGCTGTATCGATATTTCCATCGATATACTATCGCAAGTCTTAGGCAATTCGCGCTAAGTAGGCTGTCAATTTGAATTTTTATAATATAATTTTACTAATATCATTCATTCATATTATTAATGACTTTATTGTTAACTATTGCGGCAAAATAACAATAACGCTTGCGCATATGTACTTATTTAAATACATATACGTTTGTATGCATGTGGATTTGCATATGGATGGTATGTTGGCATTTATTAGGCACAAAATAAAATGGCTATGCTGTTGTATGTATTTGGCGTAAAAAATTTTTTGCATACGCAGTTTTGAGTATATATATAAATATACTTATAGAATTTGGTTTTTAAAATATGGACTGGCAAGACTAAAGGCAGTTATGTTATATGTACATATATACATTATATAAAATTTGTTTTTGGCATCTTGTGGCGATGCAGAATTAACTATTGTTTTTTTGTGGTAAATTTGTAGGCCGATATTGCGGCAAAATTATTATGTAAGCATTAATTTGGAGTGATTGGGCACAAAATGGGTTGGCAGTAGAATATTATTTTCATACGCAGTTTAATTTAGGTATATGTATATATCTTTATTTATTTGGTTTTCCATTATTTTGGGCGGACAAAACTAAAGGCAGGTAGGTTTATATAAATGCGTATATACACATTGTATGTATTTACTATTGGCACCTTATGGTGGTGCAGAATTTATTATTGTCTTCTATGATCGATTTACAGGCCGTTATTGTGGCAATTCTGGAGCAAATAGGCACTATATATGTTGGCAGTGCAGTTGTTTGTAGCATTAGTATTATTTTGCGCAAGTGTCATCAATTTGAGTATATATAAATATACTTATTTATTTTTAGTCATTTATTTTTCTATAAAGGATTATGTGCAGCGAGTTTTAAACGGAAAGATGGACGGACAATATTATAGGCAGACATGTTTGCATATGAACATATATTTATGCAATTTTTGCCATTTATGTGGCAGTTATTGTTATACACACACTCAACATTCACACACTAGCCGGTAATAAAAGATGGCCGAATAAGATATAATAATAATTGTTGCACATCTATTTGTATGTAATTAATGTGTATGCGTGAATATTAGGGGCTACTTTGATAAAATTTAGTCAAACACATTTGAATTAAGGAATATCAGATCAATTTAAGAAATTGGGACGTGTAATATGTTAGGCAATAATGTGCCGTTTCCAGACTTACCCCTTATAATTATAAATTTTCACTTAATTATTTAATTTTTAATTTGAATTTTAAATTTGAAAGCACGAGAGAGCGATGTTGAGCACAACTTGAACACATTAAATATGTATATTCATAAAATGTGTCTGAGATGGGGTAAGCCTGCCTTACGCTGTATCGATATTTCCATCGATATACTATCGCAAGTCTTAGGCAATTCGCGCTAAGTAGGCTGTCAATTTGAATTTTTATAATATAATTTTACTAATATCATTCATTCATATTATTAATGACTTTATTGTTAACTATTGCGGCAAAATAACAATAACGCTTGCGCATATGTACTTATTTAAATACATATACGTTTGTATGCATGTGGATTTGCATATGGATGGTATGTTGGCATTTATTAGGCACAAAATAAAATGGCTATGCTGTTGTATGTATTTGGCGTAAAAAATTTTTTGCATACGCAGTTTTGAGTATATATATAAATATACTTATAGAATTTGGTTTTTAAAATATGGACTGGCAAGACTAAAGGCAGTTATGTTATATGTACATATATACATTATATAAAATTTGTTTTTGGCATCTTGTGGCGATGCAGAATTAACTATTGTTTTTTTTGTGGTAAATTTGTAGGCCGATATTGCGGCAAAATTATTATGTAAGCATTAATTTGGAGTGATTGGGCACAAAATGGGTTGGCAGTAGAATATTATTTTCATACGCAGTTTAATTTAGGTATATGTATATATCTTTATTTATTTGGTTTTCCATTATTTTGGGCGGACAAAACTAAAGGCAGGTAGGTTTATATAAATGCGTATATACACATTGTATGTATTTACTATTGGCACCTTATGGTGGTGCAGAATTTATTATTGTCTTCTATGATCGATTTACAGGCCGTTATTGTGGCAATTCTGGAGCAAATAGGCACTATATATGTTGGCAGTGCAGTTGTTTGTAGCATTAGTATTATTTTGCGCAAGTGTCATCAATTTGAGTATATATAAATATACTTATTTATTTTTAGTCATTTATTTTTCTATAAAGGATTATGTGCAGCGAGTTTTAAACGGAAAGATGGACGGACAATATTATAGGCAGACATGTTTGCATATGAACATATATTTATGCAATTTTTGCCATTTATGTGGCAGTTATTGTTATACACACACTCAACATTCACACACTAGCCGGTAATAAAAGATGGCCGAATAAGATATAATAATAATTGTTGCACATCTATTTGTATGTAATTAATGTGTATGCGTGAATATTAGGGGCTACTTTGATAAAATTTAGTCAAACACATTTGAATTAAGGAATATCAGATCAATTTAAGAAATTGGGACGTGTAATATGTTAGGCAATAATGTGCCGTTTCCAGACTTACCCCTTATAATTATAAATTTTCACTTAATTATTTAATTTTTAATTTGAATTTTAAATTTGAAAGCACGAGAGAGCGATGTTGAGCACAACTTGAACACATTAAATATGTATATTCATAAAATGTGTCTGAGATGGGGTAAGCCTGCCTTACGCTGTATCGATATTTCCATCGATATACTATCGCAAGTCTTAGGCAATTCGCGCTAAGTAGGCTGTCAATTTGAATTTTTATAATATAATTTTACTAATATCATTCATTCATATTATTAATGACTTTATTGTTAACTATTGCGGCAAAATAACAATAACGCTTGCGCATATGTACTTATTTAAATACATATACGTTTGTATGCATGTGGATTTGCATATGGATGGTATGTTGGCATTTATTAGGCACAAAATAAAATGGCTATGCTGTTGTATGTATTTGGCGTAAAAAATTTTTTGCATACGCAGTTTTGAGTATATATATAAATATACTTATAGAATTTGGTTTTTAAAATATGGACTGGCAAGACTAAAGGCAGTTATGTTATATGTACATATATACATTATATAAAATTTGTTTTTGGCATCTTGTGGCGATGCAGAATTAACTATTGTTTTTTTGTGGTAAATTTGTAGGCCGATATTGCGGCAAAATTATTATGTAAGCATTAATTTGGAGTGATTGGGCACAAAATGGGTTGGCAGTAGAATATTATTTTCATACGCAGTTTAATTTAGGTATATGTATATATCTTTATTTATTTGGTTTTCCATTATTTTGGGCGGACAAAACTAAAGGCAGGTAGGTTTATATAAATGCGTATATACACATTGTATGTATTTACTATTGGCACCTTATGGTGGTGCAGAATTTATTATTGTCTTCTATGATCGATTTACAGGCCGTTATTGTGGCAATTCTGGAGCAAATAGGCACTATATATGTTGGCAGTGCAGTTGTTTGTAGCATTAGTATTATTTTGCGCAAGTGTCATCAATTTGAGTATATATAAATATACTTATTTATTTTTAGTCATTTATTTTTCTATAAAGGATTATGTGCAGCGAGTTTTAAACGGAAAGATGGACGGACAATATTATAGGCAGACATGTTTGCATATGAACATATATTTATGCAATTTTTGCCATTTATGTGGCAGTTATTGTTATACACACACTCAACATTCACACACTAGCCGGTAATAAAAGATGGCCGAATAAGATATAATAATAATTGTTGCACATCTATTTGTATGTAATTAATGTGTATGCGTGAATATTAGGGGCTACTTTGATAAAATTTAGTCAAACACATTTGAATTAAGGAATATCAGATCAATTTAAGAAATTGGGACGTGTAATATGTTAGGCAATAATGTGCCGTTTCCAGACTTACCCCTTATAATTATAAATTTTCACTTAATTATTTAATTTTTAATTTGAATTTTAAATTTGAAAGCACGAGAGAGCGATGTTGAGCACAACTTGAACACATTAAATATGTATATTCATAAAATGTGTCTGAGATGGGGTAAGCCTGCCTTACGCTGTATCGATATTTCCATCGATATACTATCGCAAGTCTTAGGCAATTCGCGCTAAGTAGGCTGTCAATTTGAATTTTTATAATATAATTTTACTAATATCATTCATTCATATTATTAATGACTTTATTGTTAACTATTGCGGCAAAATAACAATAACGCTTGCGCATATGTACTTATTTAAATACATATACGTTTGTATGCATGTGGATTTGCATATGGATGGTATGTTGGCATTTATTAGGCACAAAATAAAATGGCTATGCTGTTGTATGTATTTGGCGTAAAAAATTTTTGCATACGCAGTTTTGAGTATATATATAAATATACTTATAGAATTTGGTTTTTAAAATATGGACTGGCAAGACTAAAGGCAGTTATGTTATATGTACATATATACATTATATAAAATTTGTTTTTGGCATCTTGTGGCGATGCAGAATTAACTATTGTTTTTTTGTGGTAAATTTGTAGGCCGATATTGCGGCAAAATTATTATGTAAGCATTAATTTGGAGTGATTGGGCACAAAATGGGTTGGCAGTAGAATATTATTTTCATACGCAGTTTAATTTAGGTATATGTATATATCTTTATTTATTTGGTTTTCCATTATTTTGGGCGGACAAAACTAAAGGCAGGTAGGTTTATATAAATGCGTATATACACATTGTATGTATTTACTATTGGCACCTTATGGTGGTGCAGAATTTATTATTGTCTTCTATGATCGATTTACAGGCCGTTATTGTGGCAATTCTGGAGCAAATAGGCACTATATATGTTGGCAGTGCAGTTGTTTGTAGCATTAGTATTATTTTGCGCAAGTGTCATCAATTTGAGTATATATAAATATACTTATTTATTTTTAGTCATTTATTTTTCTATAAAGGATTATGTGCAGCGAGTTTTAAACGGAAAGATGGACGGACAATATTATAGGCAGACATGTTTGCATATGAACATATATTTATGCAATTTTTGCCATTTATGTGGCAGTTATTGTTATACACACACTCAACATTCACACACTAGCCGGTAATAAAAGATGGCCGAATAAGATATAATAATAATTGTTGCACATCTATTTGTATGTAATTAATGTGTATGCGTGAATATTAGGGGCTACTTTGATAAAATTTAGTCAAACACATTTGAATTAAGGAATATCAGATCAATTTAAGAAATTGGGACGTGTAATATGTTAGGCAATAATGTGCCGTTTCCAGACTTACCCCTTATAATTATAAATTTTCACTTAATTATTTAATTTTTAATTTGAATTTTAAATTTGAAAGCACGAGAGAGCGATGTTGAGCACAACTTGAACACATTAAATATGTATATTCATAAAATGTGTCTGAGATGGGGTAAGCCTGCCTTACGCTGTATCGATATTTCCATCGATATACTATCGCAAGTCTTAGGCAATTCGCGCTAAGTAGGCTGTCAATTTGAATTTTTATAATATAATTTTACTAATATCATTCATTCATATTATTAATGACTTTATTGTTAACTATTGCGGCAAAATAACAATAACGCTTGCGCATATGTACTTATTTAAATACATATACGTTTGTATGCATGTGGATTTGCATATGGATGGTATGTTGGCATTTATTAGGCACAAAATAAAATGGCTATGCTGTTGTATGTATTTGGCGTAAAAATTTTTTGCATACGCAGTTTTGAGTATATATATAAATATACTTATAGAATTTGGTTTTTAAAATATGGACTGGCAAGACTAAAGGCAGTTATGTTATATGTACATATATACATTATATAAAATTTGTTTTTGGCATCTTGTGGCGATGCAGAATTAACTATTGTTTTTTTTGTGGTAAATTTGTAGGCCGATATTGCGGCAAAATTATTATGTAAGCATTAATTTGGAGTGATTGGGCACAAAATGGGTTGGCAGTAGAATATTATTTTCATACGCAGTTTAATTTAGGTATATGTATATATCTTTATTTATTTGGTTTTCCATTATTTTGGGCGGACAAAACTAAAGGCAGGTAGGTTTATATAAATGCGTATATACACATTGTATGTATTTACTATTGGCACCTTATGGTGGTGCAGAATTTATTATTGTCTTCTATGATCGATTTACAGGCCGTTATTGTGGCAATTCTGGAGCAAATAGGCACTATATATGTTGGCAGTGCAGTTGTTTGTAGCATTAGTATTATTTTGCGCAAGTGTCATCAATTTGAGTATATATAAATATACTTATTTATTTTTAGTCATTTATTTTTCTATAAAGGATTATGTGCAGCGAGTTTTAAACGGAAAGATGGACGGACAATATTATAGGCAGACATGTTTGCATATGAACATATATTTATGCAATTTTTGCCATTTATGTGGCAGTTATTGTTATACACACACTCAACATTCACACACTAGCCGGTAATAAAAGATGGCCGAATAAGATATAATAATAATTGTTGCACATCTATTTGTATGTAATTAATGTGTATGCGTGAATATTAGGGGCTACTTTGATAAAATTTAGTCAAACACATTTGAATTAAGGAATATCAGATCAATTTAAGAAATTGGGACGTGTAATATGTTAGGCAATAATGTGCCGTTTCCAGACTTACCCCTTATAATTATAAATTTTCACTTAATTATTTAATTTTTAATTTGAATTTTAAATTTGAAAGCACGAGAGAGCGATGTTGAGCACAACTTGAACACATTAAATATGTATATTCATAAAATGTGTCTGAGATGGGGTAAGCCTGCCTTACGCTGTATCGATATTTCCATCGATATACTATCGCAAGTCTTAGGCAATTCGCGCTAAGTAGGCTGTCAATTTGAATTTTTATAATATAATTTTACTAATATCATTCATTCATATTATTAATGACTTTATTGTTAACTATTGCGGCAAAATAACAATAACGCTTGCGCATATGTACTTATTTAAATACATATACGTTTGTATGCATGTGGATTTGCATATGGATGGTATGTTGGCATTTATTAGGCACAAAATAAAATGGCTATGCTGTTGTATGTATTTGGCGTAAAAAATTTTTTGCATACGCAGTTTTGAGTATATATATAAATATACTTATAGAATTTGGTTTTTAAAATATGGACTGGCAAGACTAAAGGCAGTTATGTTATATGTACATATATACATTATATAAAATTTGTTTTTGGCATCTTGTGGCGATGCAGAATTAACTATTGTTTTTTTGTGGTAAATTTGTAGGCCGATATTGCGGCAAAATTATTATGTAAGCATTAATTTGGAGTGATTGGGCACAAAATGGGTTGGCAGTAGAATATTATTTTCATACGCAGTTTAATTTAGGTATATGTATATATCTTTATTTATTTGGTTTTCCATTATTTTGGGCGGACAAAACTAAAGGCAGGTAGGTTTATATAAATGCGTATATACACATTGTATGTATTTACTATTGGCACCTTATGGTGGTGCAGAATTTATTATTGTCTTCTATGATCGATTTACAGGCCGTTATTGTGGCAATTCTGGAGCAAATAGGCACTATATATGTTGGCAGTGCAGTTGTTTGTAGCATTAGTATTATTTTGCGCAAGTGTCATCAATTTGAGTATATATAAATATACTTATTTATTTTTAGTCATTTATTTTTCTATAAAGGATTATGTGCAGCGAGTTTTAAACGGAAAGATGGACGGACAATATTATAGGCAGACATGTTTGCATATGAACATATATTTATGCAATTTTTGCCATTTATGTGGCAGTTATTGTTATACACACACTCAACATTCACTCACTAGCCGGTAATAAAAGATGGCCGAATAAGATATAATAATAATTGTTGCACATCTATTTGTATGTAATTAATGTGTATGCGTGAATATTAGGGGCTACTTTGATAAAATTTAGTCAAACACATTTGAATTAAGGAATATCAGATCAATTTAAGAAATTGGGACGTGTAATATGTTAGGCAATAATGTGCCGTTTCCAGACTTACCCCTTATAATTATAAATTTTCACTTAATTATTTAATTTTTAATTTGAATTTTAAATTTGAAAGCACGAGAGAGCGATGTTGAGCACAACTTGAACACATTAAATATGTATATTCATAAAATGTGTCTGAGATGGGGTAAGCCTGCCTTACGCTGTATCGATATTTCCATCGATATACTATCGCAAGTCTTAGGCAATTCGCGCTAAGTAGGCTGTCAATTTGAATTTTTATAATATAATTTTACTAATATCATTCATTCATATTATTAATGACTTTATTGTTAACTATTGCGGCAAAATAACAATAACGCTTGCGCATATGTACTTATTTAAATACATATACGTTTGTATGCATGTGGATTTGCATATGGATGGTATGTTGGCATTTATTAGGCACAAAATAAAATGGCTATGCTGTTGTATGTATTTGGCGTAAAAAATTTTTTGCATACGCAGTTTTGAGTATATATATAAATATACTTATAGAATTTGGTTTTTAAAATATGGACTGGCAAGACTAAAGGCAGTTATGTTATATGTACATATATACATTATATAAAATTTGTTTTTGGCATCTTGTGGCGATGCAGAATTAACTATTGTTTTTTTGTGGTAAATTTGTAGGCCGATATTGCGGCAAAATTATTATGTAAGCATTAATTTGGAGTGATTGGGCACAAAATGGGTTGAGCAGTAGAATATTATTTTCATACGCAGTTTAATTTAGGTATATGTATATATCTTTATTTATTTGGTTTTCCATTATTTTGGGCGGACAAAACTAAAGGCAGGTAGGTTTATATAAATGCGTATATACACATTGTATGTATTTACTATTGGCACCTTATGGTGGTGCAGAATTTATTATTGTCTTCTATGATCGATTTACAGGCCGTTATTGTGGCAATTCTGGAGCAAATAGGCACTATATATGTTGGCAGTGCAGTTGTTTGTAGCATTAGTATTATTTTGCGCAAGTGTCATCAATTTGAGTATATATAAATATACTTATTTATTTTTAGTCATTTATTTTTCTATAAAGGATTATGTGCAGCGAGTTTTAAACGGAAAGATGGACGGACAATATTATAGGCAGACATGTTTGCATATGAACATATATTTATGCAATTTTTGCCATTTATGTGGCAGTTATTGTTATACACACACTCAACATTCACACACTAGCCGGTAATAAAAGATGGCCGAATAAGATATAATAATAATTGTTGCACATCTATTTGTATGTAATTAATGTGTATGCGTGAATATTAGGGGCTACTTTGATAAAATTTAGTCAAACACATTTGAATTAAGGAATATCAGATCAATTTAAGAAATTGGGACGTGTAATATGTTAGGCAATAATGTGCCGTTTCCAGACTTACCCCTTATAATTATAAATTTTCACTTAATTATTTAATTTTTAATTTGAATTTTAAATTTGAAAGCACGAGAGAGCGATGTTGAGCACAACTTGAACACATTAAATATGTATATTCATAAAATGTGTCTGAGATGGGGTAAGCCTGCCTTACGCTGTATCGATATTTCCATCGATATACTATCGCAAGTCTTAGGCAATTCGCGCTAAGTAGGCTGTCAATTTGAATTTTATAATATAATTTTACTAATATCATTCATTCATATTATTAATGACTTTATTGTTAACTATTGCGGCAAAATA
Organism: Drosophila littoralis; assembly: GCA_018903485.1. NCBI lineage: Eukaryota > Metazoa > Arthropoda > Insecta > Diptera > Drosophilidae > Drosophila > Drosophila littoralis. The sequence continues at coordinate 409 of JAEIGF010000252.1, read as the reverse complement.
ACAATAACGCTTGCGCATATGTACTTATTTAAATACATATACGTTTGTATGCATGTGGATTTGCATATGGATGGTATGTTGGCATTTATTAGGCACAAAATAAAATGGCTATGCTGTTGTATGTATTTGGCGTAAAAAATTTTTTGCATACGCAGTTTTGAGTATATATATAAATATACTTATAGAATTTGGTTTTTAAAATATGGACTGGCAAGACTAAAGGCAGTTATGTTATATGTACATATATACATTATATAAAATTTGTTTTTGGCATCTTGTGGCGATGCAGAATTAACTATTGTTTTTTTGTGGTAAATTTGTAGGCCGATATTGCGGCAAAATTATTATGTAAGCATTAATTTGGAGTGATTGGGCACAAAATGGGTTGGCAGTAGAATATTATTTTCAT
>JAEIGF010000250.1:0-35811 GCA_018903485.1 Drosophila littoralis | reverse complement strand
TATAGACGCCGAGCTATTAACAAAAGGCCACTCCTTATGAAAATCGGTTAATATTTGACCGAGTTATGGGGCTGGGAAATGTCTACGTGTGTTTATATGGGATGTTTGAGTGTATCATTTTCACATGAATTTTTACTCTAAATGATGTTGCCAGATTTAGATGCCGAATTGATCCAAAGGCCAAGCCATGAACAAAAAGCCACTCCTTATGAAAAGCGGTTGATTTTTGACCGATTTCTGGGGGTGAGAAATTTCGACCTGTGTCTATATGGGACATTTGAGGGTCCCATTCTCACGTGAATTTTTACCAATAATAATATAGCCAGATTTCGATGCCACATTGATCTAGAGGCCGAACTATGAATAAAAAGCCACTCCGTATGAAAAGCGGTTGATTTTTGACCGATTTCTGGGGTGAGAAATTTCGACCTGTGTCTGTATGGGATATTTGGGGGTCCCAATCTCACATGAATTTTGACCGAAAATAATATGAGCCAGATTTTGATGCCGCATTGGGCTGAGGCCGAACTATGAATAAAAGCCATTCCGTATGAAAAGCGGTTGATTTTTGACCGAGTTCTCGGGGTGAGAAATTTCGACCTGTGTCTATATGGGATATTTGAGGGTCCCATTCTCACATGAATTTTGACCAATAATAATATTGCCAGATTTAGATGCCAAATTGATCTAAAGGCCAAGCCATAAACAAAAAGCTACTCCTTATGAAAAGCAATTGATTTTTGACCGAGTTATGGGGTTGATCTAGACGCCGAGCTATGAACAAAAGGCCACTCCTTATGAAAATCGGTTGATATTTGACCGAGTTATGGGGCTGGAAAATGTCGACGTGTGTTTATATGGGATATTTGAGTGTATCATTTTCACATGAATTTTGTCTAAAAATGATGTTGCCAGATTTAGATGCCGAATTGATCTAAAGGCCAAGCCATGAACAAAACGCCACTCCTTATAAAAAGCGGTTGATTTTTTGTCGAGTTCTGGGATTAGAAATTTCGACCTGTGTCTGTATGGGATATTTGAGGATATTATTTTCACATGAATCTTGCCTATAAATGATTTTGCCAGATTTAGATGCCAAATTGATCTAAAGGCCAAGCCATAAACAAAAAGCTACTCCTTATGAAAAGCAATTGATTTTTGACCGAGTTATGGGGTTGATCTAGACGCCGAGCTATGAACAAAAGGCCACTCCTTATGAAAATCGGTTGATATTTGACCGAGTTATGGGGCTGGAAAATGTCGACGTGTGTTTATATGGGATATTTGAGTGTATCATTTTCACATGAATTTTGTCCAAAAATGATGTTGCCAGATTTTAATGCCGAATTGATCTAGAAAATCAGTTGATATTTTACCGAGTTCTGGGGGTGAGAAATTTCGACCTGTGTCTATATGGGATATTTGAGGGTCCCATTCTCACATGAATTTTAACCAAAAATAATATAGCCAGATTTAGATGCCAAATTGATCTAAAGGCCAAGCCATGAACAAAACGCCACTCCTTATAAAAAGCGGTTGATTTTTTGTCGAGTTCTGGGATTAGAAATTTCGACCTGTGTCTGTATGGGATATTTGAGGATATTATTTTCACATGAATCTTGCCTATAAATGATTTTGCCAGATTTAGATGCCGAATTGATTAGAGGCCGAGCTATGAACATCAAACCATTCCTTATGAAAATCAGTTGATATATGACCGAGTTATGGGGGCTGGGAAATTTCGTCGTGTGTCTATATTGGATATTTGAGTGTATCATTTTCACATGCATTTTTACTATAAATGATGTTGCCAGATTTAGATGCCGAATTGATCTAGAGGCCGAACCATGAACAAAAAGCCGCTACATATGAAAAGCAGTTGATTTTTGAGCGAGTTCTGGGGTGAGAAATATCGACCTGTGTCTATATGGGATATTTGAGGGTCCCATTCTCACATGAATTTTGACCAAAAATAATATTGCCAGATTTAGATGCCAAATTGATCTAAAGGCCAAGCCATGAACAAAACGCCACTCCTTATGAAAAGCGGTTGATTTTTTGTCGAGTTCTGGGGGTGAGAAATTTCGACCTGTGTCTATATGGGATATTTGAGGGTCCCATTCTCACATGAATTTTGACCAAAAATAATATTGCCAGATTTAGATGCCAAATTGATCTAAAGGCCAAGCCATAAACAAAAAGCTACTCCTTATGAAAAGCAATTGATTTTTGACCGAGTTATGGGGTTGATCTAGACGCCGAGCTATGAACAATAGGCCACTCCTTATGAAAATCGGTTGATATTTGACTGAGTTATGGGGCTGGGAAATGTCGACGTGTGTTTATATGGGATATTTGAGTGTATCATTTTCACATGAATTTTGTCTAAAAATGATGTTGCCAGATTTAGATGCCGAATTGATCTAGAGGCCGAACCATGAACAAAAGCCGCTACTTATGAAAATCAGTTGATATTTGACCGAGTTCTGGGGGTGAGAAATTCCGACCTGTGTCTGTATGGTATATTTGAGGGTCCCATTCTCACATGAATTTTGACCAAAAATAATATTGCCAGATTTCGATGCCGCATTGGTCTGAGGCCGAACCATGAATAAAAAGCCACTCCGTATGAAAAGCGGTTGATTTTTGACCGAGTTATGGGGTTGATATAGACGCCGAGCTATTAACAAAAGGCCACTCCTTATGAAAATCGGTTGATATTTGACCGAGTTATGGGGCTGGGAAATGTCGACGTGTGTTTATATGGGATGTTTGAGTGTATCATTTTCACATGAATTTTTACTCTAAATGATGTTGCCAGATTTAGATGCCGAATTGATCCAAAGGCCAAGCCATGAACAAAAAGCCACTCCTTATGAAAAGCGGTTGATTTTTGACTGATTTCTGGGGGTGAGAAATTTCGACCTGTGTCTATATGGGACATTTGAGGGTCCCATTCTCATGAATTTTTACCAATAATAATATAGCCAGATTTCGATGCCACATTGATCTAGAGGCCGAACTATGAATAAAAAAGCCACTCCGTATGAAAAGCGGTTGATTTTGACCGATTTCTGGGGGTGAGAAATTTCGACCTGTGTCTGTATGGGATATTTGGGGGTCCCAATCTCACATGAATTTTGACCGAAAATAATATAGCCAGATTTCGATGCCGCATTGGGCTGAGGCCGAACTATGAATAAAAGCCATTCCGTATGAAAAGCGGTTGATTTTGATCGAGTTCTGGGGGTGAGAAATTTCGACCTGTGTCTATATGGGATATTTGAGGGTCCCATTCTCACATGAATTTTGACCAATAATAATATTGCCAGATTTAGATGCCAAATTGATCTAAAGGCCAAGCCATAAACAAAAAGCTACTCCTTATGAAAAGCAATTGATTTTTGACCGAGTTATGGGGTTGATCTAGACACCGAGCTATGAACAAAAGGCCACTCCTTATGAAAATCGGTTGATATTTGACCGAGTTATGGGGCTGGGAAATGTCGACGTGTGTTTATATGGGATATTTGAGTGTATCATTTTCACATGAATTTTGTCTAAAAATGATGTTGCCAGATTTAGATGCCGAATTGATCTAGAGGCCGAACCATGAACAAAAAGCCGCTACTTATGAAAATCAGTTGATATTTGACCGAGTTCTGGGGGTGTGAAATTTCGACCTGTGTCTATATGGGATATTTGAGGGTCCCATTCTCACATGAATTTTAACCAAAAATATTATAGCCAGATTTAGATGCCAAATTGATCTAAAGGCCAAGCCATGAACAAAACACCACTCCTTATAAAAAGCGGTTGATTTTTTGTCGAGTTCTGGGATTAGAAATTTCGACCTGTGTCTGTATGGGATATTTGAGGATATTATTTTCACAGGAATTTTGCCTATAAATGATTTTGCCAGATTTAGATGCCGAATTGATTAGAGGCCGAGCTATGAACATCAAACCATTCCTTATGAAAATCAGTTGATATATGACCGAGTTATGGGGCTGGGAAATTTCGTCGTGTGTCTATATTGGATATTTGAGTGTATCATTTTCACATGCATTTTTACTATAAATGATGTTGCCAGATTTAGATGCCGAATTGATGTAGAGGCCGAACCATGAACAAAAAGCCGCTACATATGAAAAGCAGTTGATTTTTGAGCGAGTTCTGGGGGTGAGAAATATCGACCTGTGTCTATATGGGATATTTGAGGGTCCCATTCTCACATGAATTTTGACCAAAAATAATATTGCCAGATTTAGATGCCAAATTGATCTAAAGGCCAAGCCATGAACAAAACGCCACTCCTTATAAAAAGCGGTTGATTTTTTGTCGAGTTCTGGGATTAGAAATTTCGACCTGTGTCTGTATGGGATATTTGAGGATATTATTTTCACATGAATCTTGCCTATAAATGATTTTGCCAGATTTAGATGCCGAATTGATTAGAGGCCGAGCTATGAACATCAAACCATTCCTTATGAAAATCAGTTGATATATGACCGAGTTATGGGGCTGGGAAATTTCGTCGTGTGTCTATATTGGATATTTGAGTGTATCATTTTCACATGCATTTTTACTATAAATGATGTTGCCAGATTTAGATGCCGAATTGATCTAGAGGCCGAACCATGAACAAAAAGCCGCTACATATGAAAAGCAGTTGATTTTTGAGCGAGTTCTGGGGGTGAGAAATATCGACCTGTGTCTATATGGGATATTTGAGGGTCCCATTCTCACATGAATTTTGACCAAAAATAATATTGCCAGATTTAGATGCCAAAGCCATAAACAAAAAGCTACTCCTTATGAAAAGCGATTGATTTTGGACCGAGTTATGGGGTTGATCTAGATGCCGAGCTATGAACAAAAGGCCACTCCTTATGAAAATCGGTTGATATTTGACCGAGTTATGGGGCTGGGAAATGTCGACGTGTGTTTATATGGGATATTTGAGTGTATCATTTTCACATGAATTTTGTCTAAAAATGATGTTGCCAGATTTAGATGCCGAATTGATCTAGAGGCCGAACCATGAACAAAAAGCCGCTACTTATGAAAATCAGTTGATATTTGACCGAGTTCTGGGGGTGAGAAATTTCGACCTGTGTCTGTATGGTATATTTGGGGGTCCCATTCTCACATGAATTTTGACCAAAAATAATATTGCCAGATTTCGATGCCGCATTGGTCTGAGGCCGAACCATGAATAAAAAGCCACTCCGTATGAAAAGCGGTTGATTTTTGACCGAGTTATGGGGTTGATATAGACGCCGAGCTATTAACAAAAGGCCACTCCTTATGAAAATCGGTTGATATTTGACCGAGTTATGGAGCTGGGAAATGTCGACGTGTGTTTATATGGGATGTTTGAGTGTATCATTTTCACATGAATTTTTACTCTAAATGATGTTGCCAGATTTAGATGCCGAATTGATCCAAAGGCCAAGCCATGAACAAAAAGCCACTCCTTATGAAAAGCGGTTGATTTTTGACCGATTTCTGGGGGGAGAAATTTCGACCTGTGTCTATATGGGACATTTGAGGGTCCCATTCTCACGTGAATTTTTACCAATAATAATATAGCCAGATTTCGATGCCACATTGATCTAGAGGCCGAACTATGAATAAAAAGCCACTCCGTATGAAAAGCGGTTGATTTTGACCGATTTCTGGGGGTGAGAAATTTTGACCTGTGTCTGTATGGGATATTTGGGGGTCCCAATCTCACATGAATTTTGACCGAAAATAATATAGCCAGATTTCGATGCCGCATTGGGCTGAGGCCGAACTATGAATAAAAAGCCATTCCGTATGAAAAGCGGTTGATTTTTGACCGAGTTCTGGGGGTGAGAAATTTCGACCTGTGTCTATATGGGATATTTGAGGGTCCCATTCTCACATGAATTTTGACCAAAAATAATATTGCCAGATTTAGATGCCAAATTGATCTAAAGGCCAAGCCATAAACAAAAAGCTACTCCTTATGAAAAGCAATTGATTTTTGACCGAGTTATGGGGTTGATCTAGACACCGAGCTATGAACAAAAGGCCACTCCTTATGAAAATCGGTTGATATTTGACCGAGTTATGGGGCTGGGAAATGTCGACGTGTGTTTATATGGGATATTTGAGTGTATCATTTTCACATGAATTTTGTCTAAAAATGATGTTGCCAGATTTAGATGCCGAATTGATCTAGAGGCCGAACCATGAACAAAAAGCCGCTACTTATGAAAATCAGTTGATATTTGAGCGAGTTCTGGGGGTGAGAAATTTTAACCTGTGTCTATATGGGATATTTGAGGGTCCCATTCTCACATGAATTTTAACCAAAAATAATATAGCCAGATTTAGATGCCAAATTGATCTAAAGGCCAAGCCATGAACAAAACGCCACTCCTTATAAAAAGCGGTTGATTTTTTGTCGAGTTCTGGGATTAGAAATTTCGACCTGTGTCTGTATGGGATATTTGAGGATATTATTTTCACATGAATTTTGCCTATAAATGATTTTGCCAGATTTAGATGCCGAATTGATTAGAGGCCGAGCTATGAACATCAAACCATTCCTTATGAAAATCAGTTGATATATGACCGAGTTATGGGGCTGGGAAATTTCGTCGTGTGTCTATATTGGATATTTGAGTGTATCATTTTCACATGCATTTTTACTATAAATGATGTTGCCAGATTTAGATGCCGAATTGATCTAGAGGCCGAACCATGAACAAAAAGCCGCTACATATGAAAAGCAGTTGATTTTTGAGCGAGTTCTGGGGTGAGAAATATCGACCTGTGTCTATATGGGATATTTGAGGGTCCCATTCTCACATGAATTTTGACCAAAAATAATATTTGGCAGATTTAGATGCCAAATTGATCTAAAGGCCAAGCCATGAACAAAACGCCACTCCTTATGAAAACCAGTTGATTTTTGAGCGAGTTCTGGGGGTGAGAAATATCGACCTGTGTCTATATGGGATATTTGAGGGTCCCATTCTCACATGAATTTTGACCAAAAATAATATTGCCAGATTTAGATGCCGAATTGATTAGGAGGCCGAGCTATGAACATCAAACCATTCCTTATGAAAATCAGTTGATATATGACCGAGTTATGGGGCTGGGAAATTTCGTCGTGTGTCTATATTGGATATTTGAGTGTATCATTTTCACATGCATTTTTACTATAAATGATGTTGCCAGATTTAGATGCCGAATTGATCTAGAGGCCGAACCATGAACAAAAAGCCGCTACATATGAAAAGCAGTTGATTTTTGAGCGAGTTCTGGGGTGAGATATATCGACCTGTGTCTATATGGGATATTTGAGGGTCCCATTCTTACATGAATTTTGACCAAAAATAATATTGCCAGATTTAGATGCCAAATTGATCTAAAGGCCAAGCCATGAACAAAACGCCACTCCTTATGAAAAGCGGTTGATTTTTTGTCGAGTTCTGGGGGTGAGAAATTTCGACCTGTGTCTATATGGGATATTTGAGGGTCCCATTCTCACATGAATTTTGACCAAAAATAATATTGCCAGATTTAGATGCCAAATTGATCTAAAGGCCAAGCTATAAACAAAAAGCTACTCCTTATGAAAAGCAATTGATTTTTGACCGAGTTATGGGGTTGATCCAGACGCCGAGCTATGAACAAAAGGCCACTCCTTATGAAAATCGGTTGATATTTGACCGAGTTATGGGGCTGGGAAATGTCGACGTGTGTTTATATAGGATATTTGAGTGTATCATTTTCACATGCATTTTACTATAAATGATGTTGCCAGATTTAGATGCCGAATTGATCTAGAGGCCGAACCATGAACAAAAAGCCGCTACATATGAAAATCGGTTGATATTTGACCGAGTTCTGGGGTGAGAAATTTCGACCTGTGTCTATATGGGATATTTGAGGGTCCCATTCTCACATGAATTTTGACCAATATAATACTGCCAGATTTAGATGCCAAATTGATCTAAAGGCCAAGCCATGAATAAAAATCCACTCCTTATGAAATGCGGTTGATTTTTGACCGAGTTCTGGGGGTGAGAAATTTCGACCTGTGTCTATATGGGATATTTGATGGTCCCATTCTCACATGAATTTTTACCAAAATAATATTGCCAGATTTAGATGCCAAATTGATCTAAAGGCCAAGCCATGAACAAAACGCCACTCCTTATGAAAAGCGGTTGATTTTTTGTCGAGTTCTGGGATTAGAAATTTCGACCTGTGTCTGTATGGGATATTTGAGGATATTATTTTCACATGAATTTTGCCTACAAATGATTTTTTGCCAGATTTAGATGCCGAATTGATTAGAGGCCAAGCCATGAACAAAACGCCACTCCTTATGAAAGGCGGTTGATTTTTGTCGAGTTCTGGGATTAGAAATTTCGACCTGTGTCTGTATGGGATATTTGAGTGTATCATTTTCACATGAATTTTGTCTAAAAATGATGTTGCCAGATTTAGATGCCGAATTGATCTAGAGGCCGAACCATGAACAAAAAGCCGCTACTTATGAAAAGCAGTTGATTTTTGACCGAGTTCTGGGGGTGAGAAATTTCGACCTGTGTCTACTTGGGATATTTGAGGGTCCCATTCTCACATGAAAAAATAATATTGCCATTTAGATGCCGCATTAATCTAGAGGCCGAACCATGAATAAAAAGCCACTCCTTATGAAAAGCGTTTAATTTTGGACCGAGTTATGGGGTTGATCTAGACGCCGAGCTATGAACAAAAGGCCACTCCTTATGAAAATCGGTTGATATTTGACCGAGTTATGGGGCTGGGAAATGTCGAGAGTGTGTTTAGATGGGATATTTGAGTGTATCATTTACACATGAATTTTGTCTATGAATGATGTTGCCAGATTCAGATGCCGAATTGATCTAGAGGCCGAACCATGAACAAAAAGCCGCTACTTATGAAAAGCAGTTGATTTTTGACCGAGTTCTGGGGGTGAGAAATTTCGACCTGTGTCTACTTGGGATATTTGAGGGTCCCATTCTCACATGAAAAAATAATATTGCCAGATTTAGATGCCGCATTAATCTAGAGGCCGAACCATGAATAAAAAGCCACTCCTTATGAAAAGCGTTTGATTTTGGACCGAGTTATGGGGTTGATCTAGAGGCAGAGCTATGAACAAAAAGCCACTCCATATGAAAATCAGTTGATATTTGTCCGAGTTATGGGGCTGGGAAATTTCGACGTGTGTCTATATTGGATATTTGAGTGTATCATTTTCACATGAATTTTGTCTAAAAATGATGTTGCCAGATTTAGATGCCGAATTGATCTAGAGGCCGAACCATGAACAAAAAGCCGCTACTTATGAAAATCAGTTGATATTTGACCGAGTTCTGGGGCTGAGAAATTTCGACCTGTGTCTGTATGGTATATTTGAGGGTCCCATTCTCACATGAATTTTGACCAAAAATAATATTGCCAGATTTAGATGCCGCATTGATCTAGAGGCCGAAAATCGGTTGATATTTGACCGAGTTATGGGGCTGTTAAATGTCGACGTGTGTTTATATGGGATATTTGAGTGTATCATTTTCACATGAATTTTGTCTAAAAATGATGTTGCCAGATTTAGATGCCGAATTGATCTAGAGGCCGAACCATGAACAAAAAGCCGCTACTTATGAAAATCAGTTGATATTTGACCGAGTTCTGGGGCTGAGAAATTTCGACCTGTGTCTGTATGGTATATTTGAGGGTCCCATTCTCACATGAATTTTGACCAAAAATAATGTAGCCAGATTTCGATGCCGCATTGGTCTGAGGCCGAACCATGAATAAAAAGCCACTCCGTATGAAAAGCGGTTGATTTTTGACCGAGTTCTGGGGGTGAGAAATTTGGATCTGTGTCTATATGGAATATTTGAGTGTATCATTTTCACTATGAATGATGTTGCCAGATTTAGATGCCGAATTGATCTAGAGGCCGAACCATGAACAAAAAGCCGGTACTTATGAAAAGCAGTTGATTTTTGACCGAGTTCTTGTCTTGACCAAAACTTGTCTCAGATACCAGGAGCCCTGCCAAACTGGCATTTGCAGCCTAGGGGGAGCTAGTCAAAGCCAAATAGTCTCACCCGACTATTTAGTCTGAAAACATACAGCCTCACCTGGAAGTCAAAACTGCATACCCAAAACTTGGCTCAGAGACCAGGAGCCCTGCCAATCTGGCACTTGCAGCCTAGGGGCGCAAGTCAAAGCCAAAACGGTCTCACCCGACTATTCCATCTGAAAACCTACAGCCTCACCTGAAAGTCAAAACTGCTTAGCCAAAACTTGGCTCAGATACCAGGAACCCTGCCAATCTGGCAATTGCAGCCTAGGGGAGCTAGCAAAGCCGACTATTTAGTCTAAAAACATACAGCCTCACCTGGAAGTCGAAACTGCTTTACCAAAACTTGACTCTGGTACCAGGAACCCTGCCAATCTGGCATTTGCAGCCTAGGGGAGCTAGTCAAAGCCAAATAGTCTCACCCGACTATTCCATCTGAAAACCTACAGCCTCACCTGAAACTCAAAACTGCTTAGCCAAAACTTGTCTCAGATACCAGGAGCCCTGCCAATCTGGCATTTGCAGCCTAGGGGAGCTAGTCAAAGCCAAATAGTCTCACTCGAATATTTAGTCTTAAAACATACAGCCTTAACTGGCCGTCAAAACTGTTTTACCAAAATTTGTCAAAGCAGTTTTGTTTTGTTTTGGTAAAGCAGTTTAGACGTCCAGGTGAGGCTGTATGTTTTAAGATGGAATAGTCGGGTGAGACCGTTTTGGCTTTGACTTGCGCCCCTAGGCTGCAAGTGCCAGATTGGCAGGCTCCTGGTATCTGGAGACAAGTTTTTGTAAAGCAGTTTTGAAGGCCAAGGGCTGTTTGTTTTAATATGGAATAGTCCGGTGAGACCGTTTTGGCTTTGACTAGCTCCCCTAGGCTGCAAATGCCAGATTGTCGGGGCTTCTGTAATCTGAGTCAAGTTTATGGTAAGCAGTTTTGACTTCCACGTGAGGCTGTATGTTCTAAGACTAAATAGTCGGGTGAGACTATTTGGCTTTGACTAGCTCCCCTAGGCTGCAAATGCCAGATTGGCAGGGTTCCTGGTACCAGAGTCAAGTTTTGGTAAAGCAGTTTCGACTTCCAGGTGAGGCTGTATGTTTTCAGACTAAATAGTCGGCTTTGCTAGCTACCCTAGGCTGCAATTGCCAGATTGGCAGGGTTCCTGGTATCTGAGCCAAGTTTTGGCTAAGCAGTTTTGACTTTCAGGTGAGGCTGTAGGTTTTCAGATGGAATAGTCGGGTGCGACCGTTTTGGCTTTGACTTGCGCCCCTAGGCTGCAAGTGCCAGATTAGGCAGGGCTCCTGGTCTCTGAGCCAAGTTTTGGGTAAGCAGCTTTGACTTCCAGGTGAGGCTGTATGTTTTCAGACTAAATAGTCGGGTAAGACTATTTGGCTTTGACTAGCTCCCCTAGGCTGCAAATGCCATATGAAAATCAGTTGATATTTGTCCGAGTTATGGGGCTGGGAAATTTCGACGTGTGTCTATATTGGATATTTGAGTGTATCATTTTCACATGAATTTTGTCTAAAAATGATGTTGCCAGATTTAGATGCCGAATTGATCTAGAGGCCGAACCATGAACAAAAAGCCGCTACTTATGAAAATCAGTTGATATTTGACCGAGTTCTGGGGCTGAGAAATTTCGACCTGTGTCTGTATGGTATATTTGAGGGTCCCATTCTCACATGAATTTTGACCAAAAATAATGTAGCCAGATTTCGATGCCGCATTGGTCTGAGGCCGAACCATGAATAAAAAGCCACTCCGTATGAAAAGCGGTTGATTTTTGACCGAGTTCTGGGGGTGAGAAATTTGGACCTGTGTCTATATGGAATATTTGAGTGTATCATTTTCACTATGAATGATGTTGCCAGATTTAGATGCCGAATTGATCTAGAGGCCGAACCATGAACAAAAGCCGGTACTTATGAAAAGCAGTTGATTTTTGACCGAGTTCTTGTCTTGACCAAAACTTGTCTCAGATACCAGGAGCCCTGCCAAACTGGCATTTGCAGCCTAGGGGAGCTAGTCAAAGCCAAATAGTCTCACCCGACTATTTAGTCTGAAAACATACAGCCTCACCTGGAAGTCAAAACTGCATACCCAAAACTTGGCTCAGAGACCAGGAGCCCTGCCAATCTGGCACTTGCAGCCTAGGGGCGCAAGTCAAAGCCAAAACGGTCTCACCCGACTATTCCATCTGAAAACCTACAGCCTCACCTGAAAGTCAAAACTGCTTAGCCAAAACTTGGCTCAGATACCAGGAACCCTGCCAATCTGGCAATTGCAGCCTAGGGGAGCTAGTCAAAGCCAAATAGTCTCACTCGACTATTTAGTCTTAAAACATACAGCCTTAACTGGCCGTCAAAACTGCTTTACCAAAATTTGTCAATTTGGCATTTGCAGCCTAGGGGAGCTAGTCAAAGCCAAATAGTCTCACCCGACTATTTAGTCTTAGAACATACAGCCTCACGTGGAAGTCAAAACTGCTTACCATAAACTTGACTCAGATTACAGAAGCCCCGACAATCTGGCATTTGCAGCCTAGGGGAGCTAGTCAAAGCCAAAACGGTCTCACCGGACTATTCCATATTAAAACAAACAGCCTTACTTGGCCTTCAAAACTGCTTTACAAAAACTTGTCTCAGATACCAGGAGCCCTGCCAATCTGGCACTTGCAGTCTAGGGGGCGCAAGTCAAAGCCAAAACGGTCTCACCCGACTATTCCATCTTAAAACATACCACATAAGTCAAAACTGCTTACTCAAAACTTGGCTCAGATACCAGGAGCTGGTATCTGAGACAAATTTTGGTAAAGCAGTTTTGAAGGCCAGGTAATGCTGTATATTTTAATATGGAATAGAATGGTGAGACCGTTTTGGCTTTGAAAATCTGTCTCAGATACCAGGCTGTAGGTTTTCAAACTAAATAGTCGGGTGAGACTATTTGGCTTGACTAGCTCCCTAGGCTGCAAATGCCAGATTGGCAGGGTTCCTGGTACCGGGTCAAGTTTTGGTAAAGCAGTTTCGACTTCCAGGTGAGGCTGTATGTTTTCAGACTAAATAGTCCCCTAGGCTGCAAATGCCCGATTGGTAGGGTTCCTGGTATCTGAGACAAATTTTGGTAAAGCAGTTTTGAAGGCCAGGTAAGGATGTAATTTTAATATGGAATAGTCGGGTGAGACCGTTTTGGCTTTGGATTTGCCCTAGCTGGGTATCTGAGCCAAGTTTTGAAGGCCAGGTAATGCTTTATATTTTAATATGGAATAGTCGGGTGAGACCGATTGGCTTTGACTTGCTGGATGTCAAAACCAATCTGGCATTTGCAGCCTAGGGGAGCTAGTCAACACCAAGTAGTGTCACCCGACTATTTAGTCTGAAAACATACATCCTCACCTGGAAGTCAAAACTGCTTTACCAAAACTTGTCTCAGATACCAGGAGCCCTGCCAAACTGGCATTTGCAGCCCTAGGGGGAGCTAGTCAAAGCCAAATAGTCTTACCCGACTATTTAGTCTGAAAACATACAGCCTCACCTGGAAGTCAAAGCTGCTTACCCAAAACTTGGCTCAGAGACCAGGAGCCCTGCCAATCTGGCACTTGCAGCCTAGGGGCGCAAGTCAAAGCCAAAACGGTCTCACCCGACTATTCCATCTGAAAACCTACAGCCTCACCTGAAAGTCAAAACTGCTTAGCCAAAACTTGGCTCAGATACCAGGAACCCTGCCAATCTGGCAATTGCAGCCTAGGGTAGCTAGCAAAGCCGACTATTTAGTCTGAAAACATACAGCCTCACCTGGAAGTCGAAACTGCTTTACCAAAACTTGACTCTGGTACCAGGAACCCTGCCAATCTGGCATTTGCAGCCTAGGGGAGCTAGTCAAAGCCAAATAGTCTCACCCGACTATTTAGTCTTAGAACATACAGCCTCACGTGGAAGTCAAAACTGCTTACCATAAACTTGACTCAGATTACAGAAGCCCCGACAATCTGGCATTTGCAGCCTAGGGGAGCTAGTCAAAGCCAAAACGGTCTCACCGGACTATTCCATATTAAAACAAACAGCCTTACTTGGCCTTCAAAACTGCTTTACAAAAACTTGTCTCAGATACCAGGAGCCCTGCCAATCTGGCACTTGCAGCCTAGGGGCGCAAGTCAAAGCCAAAACGGTCTCACCCGACTATTCCATCTTAAAACATACAGCCTCACCTGGACGTCTAAACTGCTTTACCAAAACAAAACAAAACTGCTTTGACAAATTTTGGTAAAACAGTTTTGACGGCCAGTTAAGCTGTATGTTTTAAGACTAAATATTCGAGTGAGACTTGGCTTTGATAGCCCCTAGGCTGCAAAGATTGGCAGGCTCACTGAGACAAGCATTTTTTGAGTTTCAGGTGAGGCTGTAGGTTTTCAGATGGAATAGTCGAGGTGAACTATTTGACTAGCTCCCCAGGCTCAAATGCCAGATTGGCAGGGTTCCTGGTACCGGAGTCAAGTTTGGTAAAGCGTTTCGACTTCCAGGTGAGGCTGTATGTTTTCAGACTAAATAGTCGGCTTTGCTAGCTCCCTAGGCTGCAAATGCCCGATTGGTAGGGTTCCTGGTATCTGAGACAAATTTGTAAAGCAGTTTTGAAGGCCAGGTAAGGATGTAATTTTTAATATGGAATAGTCGGGTGAGACCGTTTTGGCTTTGACTTGCGCCCCTAGCTGCAAGTGCCAGATTGGCACGACTCTGGTATCTGAGCCAAGTTTTGGGTAAGCAGTTTTGAAGGCCAGGTAATGCTTTATATTTTAATATGGAATAGTCGGGTGAGACCGATTGGCTTTGACTTGCTGGATGTCAAAACCAATCTGGCATTTGCAGCCTAGGGGAGCTAGTCAACACCAAGTAGTGTCACCCGACTATTTAGTCTGAAAACATACATCCTCACCTGGAAGTCAAAACTGCTTTACCAAAACTTGTCTCAGATACCAGGAGCCCTGCCAAACTGGCATTTGAAGCCTAGGGGCGCAAGTCAAAGCCAAAACGGTCTCACCCGACTATTCCATCTGAAAACCTACAGCCTCACCTGAAAGTCAAAACTGCTTAGCCAAAACTTGGCTCAGATACCAGGAACCCTGCCAATCTGGCAATTGCAGCCTAGGGGAGCTAGTCAAAGCCAAATAGTCTCACTCGACTATTTAGTCTTAAAACATACAGCCTTAACTGGCCGTCAAAACTGCTTTACCAAAATTTGTCAATTTGGCATTTGCAGCCTAGGGGAGCTAGTCAAAGCCAAATAGTCTCACCCGACTATTTAGTCTTAGAACATACAGCCTCACGTGGAAGTCAAAACTGCTTACCATAAACTTGACTCAGATTACAGAAGCCCCGACAATCTGGCATTTGCAGCCTAGGGGAGCTAGTCAAAGCCAAAACGGTCTCACCGGACTATTCCATATCTGGCACTTGCAGCCTAGGGGCGCAAGTCAAAGCCAAAACGGTCTCACCGGACAATTCCATATTAAAACAAACAGCCTTACCTGGCCTTCAAAACTGCTTTACAAAAATTTGTCTCTGATACCAGGAGCCATGCCAATTTGGCATTTGCAGCCTAGGGAAGCAAGTCAACACCAAGTAGTCTCACCCGACTATTTAGTCTGAAAACATACATCCACACCTGGAAGTCAAAACTGCTTTACCAAAACTTGTCTCAGATACCAGGAGCCCTGCCAAACTGGCATTTGCAGCCTAGGGGAGCTAGTCAAAGCCAAATAGTCTCACTCGACTATTTAGTCTTAAAACATACAGCCTTAACTGGCCGTCAAAACTGCTTTACCAAAATTTGTCAATTTGGCATTTGCAGCCTAGGGAAGCAAGTCAAAGACAAATAGTCTCACCCGACTTTTTAATCTTAAAACATACAGCCTCACCTGAAAGTCAAAACTGCTTACCCAAAACTTGGCTCAGATACCAAGAGCCCTGCCAATCTGGCACTTGCAGCCTAGGGGCGCAAGTCAAAGCCAAAACGGTCTCACCGGATTATTCCATATTAAAACAAACAGCCTTACATGGCCTTCAAAACTGCTTTACAAAAATTTGTCTCTGATACCAGGAGCCATGCCAATTTGGCATTTGCAGCCTAGGGAAGCAAGTCAAAGACAAATAGTCTCACCCGACTATTTAGTCTTGAAACATACAGCCTCACCTGGCCTTCAAAACTGCTTTACCAAAATTTGTCTCAGATACCAGCTCCTGGTATCTGAGCCAAGTTCTGAGTAAGCAGTTTTGACTTCCAGGTGAGGCTGCTGTATATTTTAATATGGAATAGAATGGTGAGACCGTTTTGGCTTTGAAAATCTGTCTCAGATACCAGGCTGTAGGTTTTCAAACTAAATAGTCGGGTGAGACTATTTGGCTTGACTAGCTCCCAGGCTGCAAATGCCAGATTGGCAGGGTTCCTGGTACCAGAGTCAAGTTTTGGTAAAGCAGTTTCGACTTCAGGTGAGGCTGTATGTTTTCAGACTAAATAGTCGGCTTTGCTAGCTCCCCTAGGGAACCCTGCCCGATTGGTAGGGTTCCTGGTATCTGAGACAAATTTTTGGTAAAGCAGTTTTGAAGGCCAGGTAAGGATGTAATTTTAATATGGAATAGTCGGGTGAGACCGTTTTTTTGACGCCCCCAGGCTGCAAGTGCCAGATTGGCACGGCTCTTGGTATCTGAGCCAAGTTTTGGGTAAGCAGTTTTGAAGGCCAGGTAATGCTTTATATTTTAATATGGAAGTCAAAACTGCTTTACCAAAACTTGTCTCAGATACCAGGAGCCCTGCCAAACTGGCACTTGCAGCCTAGGGGAGCTAGTCAAAGCCAAATAGTCTCACCCGACTATTTAGTCTGAAAACATACAGCCTCACCTGGAAGTCAAAACTGCTTACCCAAAACTTGGCTCAGATACCAGGAGCCCTGCCAATCTGGCACTTGCAGCCTAGGGGCGCAAGTCAAAGCCAAAACGGTCTCACCCGACTATTCCATCTGAAAACCTACAGCCTCACCTGAAAGTCAAAACTGCTTAGCCAAAACTTGGCTCAGATACCAGGAACCCTGCCAATCTGGCAATTGCAGCCTAGGGGAGCTAGTCAAAGCCAAATAGTCTCACTCGACTATTTAGTCTTAAAACATACAGCCTTAACTGGCCGTCAAAACTGCTTTACCAAAATTTGTCAATTTGGCATTTGCAGCCTAGGGGAGCTAGTCAAAGCCAAATAGTCTCACCCGACTATTTAGTCTTAGAACATACAGCCTCACGTGGAAGTCAAAACTGCTTACCATAAACTTGACTCAGATTACAGAAGCCCCCGACAATCTGGCATTTGCAGCCTAGGGGAGCTAGTCAAAGCCAAAACGGTCTCACCGGACTATTCCATATCTGGCACTTGCAGCCTAGGGGCGCAAGTCAAAGCCAAAACGGTCTCACCGGACAATTCCATATTAAAACAAACAGCCTTACCTGGCCTTCAAAACTGCTTTACAAAAATTTGTCTCTGATACCAGGAGCCATGCCAATTTGGCATTTGCAGCCTAGGGAAGCAAGTCAACACCAAGTAGTCTCACCCGACTATTTAGTCTGAAAACATACATCCTCACCTGGAAGTCAAAACTGCTTTACCAAAACTTGTCTCAGATACCAGGAGCCCTGCCAAACTGGCATTTGCAGCCTAGGGGAGCTAGTCAAAGCCAAATAGTCTCACTCGACTATTTAGTCTTAAAACATACAGCCTTAACTGGCCGTCAAAACTGCTTTACCAAAATTTGTCAACTTGGCATTTGCAGCCTAGGGAAGCAAGTCAAAGACAAATTGTCTCACCCGACTATTTAATCATAAAACATACAGCCTCACCTGAAAGTCAAAACTGCTTACCCAAAACTTGGCTCAGATACCAAGAGCCCTGCCAATCTGGCACTTGCAGCCTAGGGGCGCAAGTCAAAGCCAAAACGGTCTCACCGGACAATTCCATATTAAAACAAACAGCCTTACCTGGCCTTCAAAACTGCTTTACAAAAATTTGTCTCTGATACCAGGAGCCATGCCAATTTGGCATTTGCAGCCCTAGGGAAGCAAGTCAACACCAAGTAGTCTCACCCGACTATTTAGTCTGAAAACATACATCCTCACCTGGAAGTCAAAACTGTTTTACCAAAACTTGTCTCAGATACCAGGAGCCCTGCCAAACTGGCATTTGCAGCCTAGGGGGAGCTAGTCAAAGCCAAATAGTCTCACTCGACTATTTAGTCTTAAAACATACAGCCTTAACTGGCCGTCAAAACTGCTTTACCAAAATTTGTCAATTTGGCATTTGCAGCCTATGGAAGCAAGTCAAAGACAAATAGTCTCACCCGACTTTTAATCTTAAAACATACAGCCTCACCTGAAAGTCAAAACTGCTTACCCAAAACTTGGCTCAGATACCAAGAGCCCTGCCAATCTGGCACTTGCAGCCCTAGGGGCGCAAGTCAAAGCCAAAAACGGTCTCACCGGGACTATTCCATATTAAAACAAACAGCCTTACATGGCCTTCAAAACTGCTTTACAAAAATTTGTCTCTGATACCAGGAGCCATGCCAATTTGGCATTTGCAGCCTAGGGAAGCAAGTCAAAGACAAATAGTCTCACCCGACTATTTAGTCTTGAAACATACAGCCTCACCTGGCCTTCAAAACTGCTTTACCAAAATTTGTCTCAGATACCAGCTCCTGGTATCTGAGCCAAGTTTTGAGTAAGCAGTTTTGACTTCCAGGTGAGGCTGCTGTATATTTTAATATGGAATAGAATGGTGAGACCGTTTTGGCTTTGAAAATCTGTCTCAGATACCAGGCTGTAGGTTTTCAAACTAAATAGTCAGGTGAGACTATTTGGCTTTGACTAGCTCCCCTAGGCTGCAAATGCCAGATTGGCAGGGTTCCTGGTACCAGAGTCAAGTTTTGGTAAAGCAGTTTCGACTTCCAGGTGAGGCTGTATGTTTTCAGACTAAATAGTCGGCTTTGCTAGTTCCCCTAGGGAACCCTGCCCGATTGGTAGGGTTCCTGGTATCTGAGACAAATTTTGGTAAAGCAGTTTTGAAGGCCAGGTAAGGATGTAATTTTTAATATGGAATAGTCGGGTGAGACCGTTTTGGCTTTGACTTGCGCCCTAGGCTGCAAGTGCACGGCTCTGGTATCTGAGCCAAGTTTTGGGTAAGCAGTTTTGAAAGGCCAGGTAATGCTTTATATTTTAATATGGAATAGTCAGGTGAGACCGATTGGCTTTGACTTGCTGGATGTCAAAACCAATCTGGCATTTGCAGCCTAGGGAGCTAGTCAACACCAAGTAGTGTCACCCGACTATTTAGTCTGAAAACATACATCCTCACCTGGAAGTCAAAACTGCTTTACCAAAACTTGTCTCAGATACCAGGAGCCCTGCCAAACTGGCATTTGCAGCCTAGGGGAGCTAGTCAAGCCAAATAGTCTCACCCGACTATTTAGTCTGAAAACATACAGCCTCACCTGGAAGTCAAAACTGCTTAGCCAAAACTTGGCTCAGATACCAGGAACCCTGCCAATCTGGCAATTGCAGCCTAGGGGAGCTAGTCAAAGCCAAATAGTCTCACTCGACTATTTAGTCTTAAAACATACAGCCTTAACTGGCCGTCAAAACTGCTTTACCAAAATTTGTCAATTTGGCATTTGCAGCCTAGGGGAGCTAGTCAAAGCCAAATAGTCTCACCCGACTATTTAGTCTTAGAACATACAGCCTCACGTGGAAGTCAAAACTGCTTACCATAAACTTGACTCAGATTACAGAAGCCCCGACAATCTGGCATTTGCAGCCTAGGGGAGCTAGTCAAAGCCAAAACGGTCTCACCGGACTATTCCATATTAAAACAAACAGCCTTACTTGGCCTTCAAAACTGCTTTACAAAAACTTGTCTCAGATACCAGGAGCCCTGCCAATCTGGCACTTGCAGCCTAGGGGCGCAAGTCAAAGCCAAAACGGTCTCACCCGACTATTCCATCTTAAAACATACCGCCTCACCTGGACGTCAAAACTGCTTTACCAAAACATGTCTCAGATACCAGGAGCCATGCCAATTTGGCATTTGCAGCCTAGGAAGCAAGTCAAAGACAAATAGTCTCACCCGACTATTTAATCATAAAACATACAGCCTCACCTGAAAGTCAAAACTGCTTACCCAAAACTTGGCTCAGATACCAAGAGCCCTGCCAATCTGGCACTTGCAGCCTAGGGGCGCAAGTCAAAGCCAAAACGGTCTCACCGGACTATTCCATATTAAAACAAACAGCCTTACCTGGCCTTCAAAACTGCTTTACAAAAATTTGTCTCAGATACCAGGAACCCTGCCAATCGGGCATTTGCAGATTAGGGAGCTAGTCAAAGCCAAATAGTCTCACCCGACTATTTAGTCTGAAAACATTTAGCCTTAACTGGCCGTCAAAACTGCTTTACCAAAATTTGTCTCAGACACCAGGAACCCTTCCAATTTGGCATTTGCAGCCTAGGGGAGCTAGTCAAAGCCAAATGGTCTCACCCGACTATTTAGTCTGAAAATATACAGCCTCACCTGGAAGTCAAAACTGCTTTGCCAAAACTTGACTCAGATACCAGGACCCCTGCCAATCTGGCATTTGCAACCTAGGGGTGCTAGTCAAAGCCAAATAGTCTCACTCGACTATTTAGTCTTAAGACATACAGCCTTACCTGGCCGTCAAAACTGCTTTACCAAAATTTGTCTCCGATACCAGGAATCCTGCTAATCTGGCACTTGCAGCCTAGGGGAGCAAGTCTAAGACAAAAAGTCTCACCCTACTATTCCATATTAAAACATACAGCCTCAGCTGGAAGTCAAAACTGCTTACCCAAAACTTGTCTCAGACACCAGGGGCCCTGCCAATCTGGCATTTGCAACCTAGGGGAGCAAGTCAAAGACAAATAGTCTCACCCGACTATTTAATCTGAAAACATACAGCCTCACTTGGAAGTCAAAACTGCTTACCCAAAACTTGGCTCAGATACCAAGAGCCCTGCCAATCTGGCACTTGCAGCCTAGGGGGCGCAAGTCAAAGCCAAAACAGTCTCACCCGACTATTTAGTCTGAAAACATACAGCCTCACCTGGAAGTCAAAACTGCTTACCCAAAACTTGGCTCAGATACCAAGAGCCCTGCCAATCTGGCACTTGCAGCCTAGGGGCGCAAGTCAAAGCCAAAACGGTCTCACCCGACTATTCCATCTTAAAACAAACAGCCTTACTTGGCCTTCAAAACTGCTTTACAAAAACTTGTCTCAGATACCAGGAGCCCTGCCAATCTGGCACTTGCAGCCCTAGGGGCGCAAGTCAAAGCCAAAACGGTCTCACCCGACTATTCCATCTTAAAACATACCGCCTCACCTGGACGTCAAAACTGCTTTACCAAAACATGTCTCAGATACCAGGAGCCATGCCAATTTGGCATTTGCAGCCTAGGAAGCAAGTCAAAGACAAATAGTCTCACCCGACTATTTAATCTTAAAACACACAGCCTCACCTGAAAGTCAAAACTGCTTACCCAAAACTTGGCTCAGATACCAGGGGCCCTGCCAATCTGGCATTTGCAACCTAGGGGAGCAAGTCAAAGACAAATAGTCTCACCCGACTATTTAGTCTGAAAACATACAGCCTCACCTGGAAGTCAAAACTGCTTACCCAAAACTTGGCTCAGATACCAAGAGCCCTGCCAATCTGGCACTTGCAGCCTAGGGGCGCAAGTCAAAGCCAAAACGGTCTCACCGGACTATTCCATATTAAAACAAACAGCCTTACCTGGCCTTCAAAACTGCTTTACAAAAATTTGTCTCAGATACCAGGAACCCTGCCAATCGGGCATTTGCTGCTTAGGGGAGCTAGTCAAAGCCAAATAGTCTCACCCGACTATTTAGTCTGAAAACATTTAGCCCTTACCTGGCCGTCAAAACTGCTTTACCAAAATTTGTCTCAGACACCAGGAACCCTTCCAATTTGGCATTTGCAGCCTAGGGGAGCTAGTCAAAGCCAAATGGTCTCACCCGACTATGTAGTCTGAAAATATACAGCCTCACCTGGAAGTCAAAACTGCTTTGCCAAAACTTGACTCAGATACCAGGACCCCTGCCAATCTGGCACTTGCAGCCTAGGGGCGCAAGTCAAAGCCAAAACGGTCTCACCCGACTATTCCATCTTAAAACATACCGCCTCACCTGGACGTCAAAACTGCTTTACCAAAACATGTCTCAGATACCAGGAGCCATGCCAATTTGGCATTTGCAGCCCTAGGGAAGCAAGTCAAAGACAAATAGTCTCACCCGACTATTTAATCATAAAACATACAGCCTCACCTGAAAGTCAAAACTGCTTACCCAAAACTTGGCTCAGATACCAAGAGCCCTGCCAATCTGGCACTTGCAGCCTAGGGGCGCAAGTCAAAAGCCAAAACGGTCTCACCGGACTATTCCATATTAAAACAAACAGCCTTACCTGGCCTTCAAAACTGCTTTACAAAAATTTGTCTCAGATACCAGGAACCCTGCCAATCGGGCATTTGCAGCTTAGGGGAGCTAGTCAAAGCCAAATAGTCTCACCCGACTATTTAGTCTGAAAACATTTAGCCTTACCTGGCCGTCAAAACTGCTTTACCAAAATTTGTCTCAGACACCAGGAACCCTTCCAATTTGGCATTTGCAGCCTAGGGAGCTAGTCAAAGCCAAATGGTCTCACCCGACTATTTAGTCTGAAAATATACAGCCTCACCTGGAAGTCAAAACTGCTTTGCCAAAACTTGACTCAGATACCAGGACCCCTGCCAATCTGGCATTTGCAACCTAGGGGTGCTAGTCAAAGCCAAATAGTCTCACTCGACTATTTAGTCTTAAGACATACAGCCTTACCTGGCCGTCAAAACTGCTTTACCAAAATTTGTCTCCGATACCTGGAATCCTGCTAATCTGGCACTTGCAGCCTAGGGGAGCAAGTCTAAGACAAAAAGTCTCACCCTACTATTCCATATTAAAACATACAGCCTCAGCTGGAAGTCAAAACTGCTTACCCAAAACTTGTCTCAGACACCAGGAGCCATGCCAATTTGGCATTTGCAGCCTAGGGAAGCAAGTCAAAGACAAATAGTCTCACCCGACTATTTAATCATAAAACATACAGCCTCACCTGAAAGTCAAAACTGCTTACCCAAAACTTGGCTCAGATACCAAGAGCCCTGCCAATCTGGCACTTGCAGCCTAGGGGCGCAAGTCAAAGCCAAAACGGTCTCACCGGACTATTCCATATTAAAACAAACAGCCTTACCTGGCCTTCAAAACTGCTTTACAAAAATTTGTCTCAGATACCAGGAACCCTGCCAATCGGGCATTTGCAGATTAGGGGAGCTAGTCAAAGCCAAATAGTCTCACCCGACTATTTAGTCTGAAAACATTTAGCCTTACCTGGCCGTCAAAACTGCTTTACCAAAATTTGTCTCAGACACCAGGAACCCTTCCAATTTGGCATTTGCAGCCTAGGGGAGCTAGTCAAAGCCAAATGGTCTCACCCGACTATTTAGTCTGAAAATATACAGCCTCACCTGGAAGTCAAAACTGCTTTGCCAAAACTTGACTCAGATACCAGGACCCTGCCAATCTGGCATTTGCAACCTAGGGGTGCTAGTCAAAGCCAAATAGTCTCACTCGACTATTTAGTCTTAAGACATACAGCCTTACCTGGCCGTCAAAACTGCTTTACCAAAATTTGTCTCCGATACCAGGAATCCTGCTAATCTGGCACTTGCAGCCTAGGGGAGCAAGTCTAAGACAAAAAGTCTCACCCTACTATTCCATATTAAAACATACAGCCTCAGCTGGAAGTCAAAACTGCTTACCCAAAACTTGTCTCAGACACCAGGGGCCCTGCCAATCTGGCATTTGCAACCTAGGGGAGCAAGTCAAAGACAAATAGTCTCACCCGACTATTTAATCTGAAAACATACAGCCTCACTTGGAAGTCAAAACTGCTTACCCAAAACTTGGCTCAGATACCAAGAGCCCTGCCAATCTGGCACTTGCAGCCTAGGGGCGCAAGTCAAAGCAAAAACAGTCTCACCCGACTATTTAGTCTGAAAACATACAGCCTCACCTGGAAGTCAAAACTGCTTACCCAAAACTTGGCTCAGATACCAAGAGCCCTGCCAATCTGGCACTTGCAGCCTAGGGGCGCAAGTCAAAGCCAAAACGGTCTCACCCGACTATTCCATCTTAAAACAAACAGCCTTACTTGGCCTTCAAAACTGCTTTACAAAAACTTGTCTCAGATACCAGGAGCCCTGCCAATCTGGCACTTGCAGCCTAGGGGCGCAAGTCAAAGCCAAAACGGTCTCACCCGACTATTCCATCTTAAAACATACCGCCTCACCTGGACGTCAAAACTGCTTTACCAAAACATGTCTCAGATACCAGGAGCCATGCCAATTTGGCATTTGCAGCCTAGGGAAGCAAGTCAAAGACAAATAGTCTCACCCGACTATTTAATCTTAAAACACACAGCCTCACCTGAAAGTCAAAACTGCTTACCCAAAACTTGGCTCAGATACCAGGGGCCCTGCCAATCTGGCATTTGCAACCTAGGGGAGCAAGTCAAAGACAAATAGTCTCACCCGACTATTTAGTCTGAAAACATACAGCCTCACCTGGAAGTCAAAACTGCTTACCCAAAACTTGGCTCAGATACCAAGAGCCCTGCCAATCTGGCACTTGCAGCCTAGGGGCGCAAGTCAAAGCCAAAACGGTCTCACCGGACTATTCCATATTAAAACAAACAGCCTTACCTGGCCTTCAAAACTGCTTTACAAAAATTTGTCTCAGATACCAGGAACCCTGCCAATCGGGCATTTGCTGCTTAGGGGAGCTAGTCAAAGCCAAATAGTCTCACCCGACTATTTAGTCTGAAAACATTTAGCCTTACCTGGCCGTCAAAACTGCTTTACCAAAATTTGTCTCAGACACCAGGAACCCTTCCAATTTGGCATTTGCAGCCTAGGGGAGCTAGTCAAAGCCAAATGGTCTCACCCGACTATGTAGTCTGAAAATATACAGCCTCACCTGGAAGTCAAAACTGCTTTGCCAAAACTTGACTCAGATACCAGGACCCCTGCCAATCTGGCACTTGCAGCCTTGGGGCGCAAGTCAAAGCCAAAACGGTCTCACCCGACTATTCCATCTTAAAACATACCGCCTCACCTGGACGTCAAAACTGCTTTACCAAAACATGTCTCAGATACCAGGAGCCATGCCAATTTGGCATTTGCAGCCTAGGGAAGCAAGTCAAAGACAAATAGTCTCACCCGACTATTTAATCATAAAACATACAGCCTCACCTGAAAGTCAAAACTGCTTACCCAAAACTTGGCTCAGATACCAAGAGCCCTGCCAATCTGGCACTTGCAGCCTAGGGGCGCAAGTCAAAGCCAAAACGGTCTCACCCGACTATTTAGTCTGAAAACATACAGCCTCACCTGGAAGTCAAAACTGCTTACCCAAAACTTGGCTCAGATACCAAGAGCCCTGCCAATCTGGCACTTGCAGCCTAGGGGCGCAAGTCAAAGCCAAAACAGTCTCACCCGACTATTTAGTCTGAAAACATAAAGCCTCACCTGGAAGTCAAAACTGCTTACCCAAAACTTGGCTCAGATACCAAGAGCCCTGCCAATCTGGCACTTGCAGCCTAGGGGCGCAAGTCAAAGCCAAAACAGTCTCACCCGACTATTTAGTCTGAAAACATACAGCCTCACCTGGAAGTCAAAACTGCTTACCCAAAACTTGGCTCAGATACCAAGAGCCCTGCCAATCTGGCACTTGCAGCCTAGGGGCGCAAGTCAAAGCCAAAACGGTCTCACCCGACTATTCCATCTTAAAACAAACAGCCTTACTTGGCCTTCAAAACTGCTTTACAAAAACTTGTCTCAGATACCAGGAGCCCTTCCAATTTGGCATTTGCAGCCTAGGGGAGCTAGTCAAAGCCAAATGGTCTCACCCGACTATGTAGTCTGAAAACATACAGCCTCACTTGGAAGTCAAAACTGCTTACCCAAAACTTGGCTCAGATACCAAGAGCCCTGCCAATCTGGCACTTGCAGCCTAGGGGCGCAAGTCAAAGCCAAAACAGTCTCACCCGACTATTTAGTCTGAAAACATACAGCCTCACCTGGAAGTCAAAACTGCTTACCCAAAACTTGGCTCAGATACCAAGAGCCCTGCCAATCTGGCACTTGCAGCCTAGGGGCGCAAGTCAAAGCCAAAACGGTCTCACCCGACTATTCCATCTTAAAACAAACAGCCTTACTTGGCCTTCAAAACTGCTTTACAAAAACTTGTCTCAGATACCAGGAGCCCTTCCAATTTGGCATTTGCAGCCTAGGGGAGCTAGTCAAAGCCAAATGGTCTCACCCGACTATGTAGTCTGAAAATATACAGCCTCACCTGGAAGTCAAAACTGCTTTGCCAAAACTTGACTCAGATACCAGGACCCCTGCCAATCTGGCACTTGCAGCCTAGGGGCGCAAGTCAAAGCCAAAACGGTCTCACCGGACTATTCCATATTAAAACAAACAGCCTTACCTGGCCTTCAAAACTGCTTTACAAAAATTTGTCTCAGATACCAGGAACCCTGCCAATCGGGCATTTGCAGATTAGGGGGGAGCTAGTCAAAGCCAAATAGTCTCACCCGACTATTTAGTCTGAAAACATTTAGCCTTACCTGGCCGTCAAAACTGCTTTACCAAAATTTGTCTCAGACACCAGGAACCCTTCCAATTTGGCATTTGCAGCCTAGGGGAGCTAGTCAAAGCCAAATGGTCTCACCCGACTATTTAGTCTGAAAATATACAGCCTCACCTGGAAGTCAAAACTGCTTTGCCAAAACTTGACTCAGATACCAGGACCCCTGCCAATCTGGCATTTGCAACCTAGGGGTGCTAGTCAAAGCCAAATAGTCTCACTCGACTATTTAGTCTTAAGAACATACAGCCTTACCTGGCCGTCAAAACTGCTTTACCAAAATTTGTCTCCGATACCAGGAATCCTGCTAATCTGGCACTTGCAGCCTAGGGGAGCAAGTCTAAGACAAAAAGTCTCACCCTACTATTCCATATTAAAACATACAGCCTCAGCTGGAAGTCAAAACTGCTTACCCAAAACTTGTCTCAGACACCAGGGGCCCTGCAATCTGGCATTTGCAACCTAGGGGAGCAAGTCAAAGACAAATAGTCTCACCCGACTATTTAATCTGAAAACATACAGCCTCACTTGGAAGTCAAAACTGCTTACCCAAAACTTGGCTCAGATACCAAGAGCCCTGCCAATCTGGCACTTGCAGCCTAGGGGCGCAAGTCAAAGCCAAAACAGTCTCACCCGACTATTTAGTCTGAAAAAATACAGCCTCACCTGGAAGTCAAAACTGCTTACCCAAAACTTGGCTCAGATACCAAGAGCCCTGCCAATCTGGCACTTGCAGCCTAGGGGCGCAAGTCAAAGCCAAAACGGTCTCACCCGACTATTCCATCTTAAAACAAACAGCCTTACTTGGCCTTCAAAACTGCTTTACAAAAACTTGTCTCAGATACCAGGAGCCCTGCCAATCTGGCACTTGCAGCCTAGGGGCGCAAGTCAAAGCCAAAACGGTCTCACCCGACTATTCCATCTTAAAACATACCCGCCTCACCTGGACGTCAAAACTGCTTTACCAAAACATGTCTCAGATACCAGGAGCCATGCCAATTTGGCATTTGCAGCCTAGGGAAGCAAGTCAAAGACAAATAGTCTCACCCGACTATTTAATCATAAAACATACAGCCTCACCTGAAAGTCAAAACTGCTTACCCAAAACTTGGCTCAGATACCAAGAGCCCTGCCAATCTGGCACTTGCAGCCTAGGGGCGCAAGTCAAAGCCAAAACGGTCTCACCGGACTATTCCATATTAAAACAAACAGCCTTACCTGGCCTTCAAAACTGCTTTACAAAAATTTGTCTCAGATACCAGGAACCCTGCCAATCGGGCATTTGCAGCTTAGGGGAGCTAGTCAAAGCCAAATAGTCTCACCCGACTATTTAGTCTGAAAACATTTAGCCTTACCTGGCCGTCAAAACTGCTTTACCAAAAATTTGTCTCAGACACCAGGAACCCTTCCAATTTGGCATTTGCAGCCTAGGGGGAGCTAGTCAAAGCCAAATGGTCTCACCCCGACTATTTAGTCTGAAAATATACAGCCTCACCTGGAAGTCAAAACTGCTTTGCCAAAACTTGACTCAGATACCAGGACCCCTGCCAATCTGGCATTTGCAACCTAGGGGTGCTAGTCAAAGCCAAATAGTCTCACTCGACTATTTAGTCTTAAGACATACAGCCTTACCTGGCCGTCAAAACTGCTTTACCAAAATTTGTCTCCGATACCTGGAATCCTGCTAATCTGGCACTTGCAGCCTAGGGGGAGCAAGTCTAAGACAAAAAGTCTCACCCTACTATTCCATATTAAAACATACAGCCTCAGCTGGAAGTCAAAACTGCTTACCCAAACTTGTCTCAGACACCAGGGGCCCTGCCAATCTGGCATTTGCAACCTAGGGAGCAAGTCAAAGACAAATAATCTCACCCGACTATTTAGTCTGAAAACATACAGCCTCACCTGGAAGTCAAAACTGCTTACCAAAAACTTGGCTCAGATACCAGAGCCCTGCCAATCTGGCACTTGCAGCCTAGGGGCGCAAGTAAAAGCCAAAACAGTCTCACCCGACTATTTAGTCTGAAAACATACAGCCTCACCTGGAAGTCAAAACTGCTTACCCAAAACTTGGCTCAGATACCAAGAGCCCTGCCAATCTGGCACTTGCAGCCTAGGGGGCGCAAGTCAAAGCCAAAACAGTCTCACCCGACTATTCCATCTTAAAACAAACAGCCTTACTTGGCCTTCAAAACTGCTTTACAAAAACTTGTCTCAGATACCAGGAGCCCTGCCAATCTGGCACTTGCAGCCCTAGGGGCGCAAGTCAAAGGCAAAACGGTCTCACCCGACTATTCCATCTTAAAACATACCGCCTCACCTGGACGTCAAAACTGCTTTACCAAAACATGTCTCAGATACCAGGAGCCATGCCAATTTGGCATTGCAGCCCTAGGGAAGCAAGTCAAAGACAAATAGTCTCACCCGACTATTTAATCTTAAAACATACAGCCTCACCTGAAAGTCAAAACTGCTTACCCAAAACTTGGCTCAGATACCAGGGGCCCTGCCAATCTGGCATTTGCAACCTAGGGGAGCTAGTCAAAGACAAATAGTCTCACCCGACTATTTAGTCTGAAAACATACAGCCTCACCTGGAAGTCAAAACTGCTTACCCAAAACTTGGCTCAGATACCAAGAGCCCTGCCAATCTGGCACTTGCAGCCTAGGGGCGCAAGTCAAAGCCAAAACGGTCTCACCGGACTATTCCATATTAAAACAAACAGCCTTACCTGGCCTTCAAAACTGCTTTACAAAAATTTGTCTCAGATACCAGGAACCCTGCCAATCGGGCATTTGCAGCTTATGGGAGCTAGTCAAAGCCAAATAGTCTCACCCGACTATTTTAGTCTGAAAACATTTAGCCTTACCTGGCCGTCAAAACTGCTTTACCAAAAATTTGTCTCAGACACCAGGGACCCTTCAATTTGGCATTTGCAGCCTAGGGGAGCTAGTCAAAGCCAAATGGTCTACCGACCCGACTATTTAGTCTGAAAATATACAGCCTCACCTGGAAGTCAAAACTGCTTTGCCAAAACTTGACTCAGATACCAGGACCCCCTGCCAATCTGGCATTTGCAACCTAGGGGTGCTAGTCAAAGCCAAATAGTCTCACTCGACTATTTAGTCTTAAAACATACAGCCTTACCTGGCCGTCAAAACTGCTTTACCAAAATTTGTCTCCGATACCAGGAAACCTGCTAATCTGGCACTTGCCCTAGGGGAGCAAGTCTAAGACAAAAAGTCTCACCCTACTATTCCATATTAAAACATACAGCCTCAGCTGGAAGTCAAAACTGCTTACCCAAAACTTGTCTCAGACACCAGGGGCCCTGCCAATCTGGCATTTGCAACCTAAGGGGGCAAGTCAAAGACAAATAGTCTCACCCGACTATGTAGTCTGAAAACAC
This sequence comes from Drosophila littoralis, assembly GCA_018903485.1. Taxonomy (NCBI): domain Eukaryota; kingdom Metazoa; phylum Arthropoda; class Insecta; order Diptera; family Drosophilidae; genus Drosophila; species Drosophila littoralis. Next base: position 5,494 of record JAEIGF010000250.1, on the reverse strand, counting down.
AACACTCACCTGGAAGTCAAAACTGCTTACCCAAAACTTGGCTCCGATACCAAGAGCCCTGCCAATCTGGCACTTGCAGCCTAGGGGCGCAAGTCAAAGCCAAAACAGTCTCACCCGACTATTTAGTCTGAAAACATACAGCCTAACCCTGGAAGCAAAACTGCTTACCCAAAACTTGGCTCAGATACCAAGAGCCCTGCCAATCTGGCACTTGCAGCCCAGGGCAAACAAAGCCAAAACGGTCTCACCCGACCTATTCATCTTAAAACAAACAGCCTACTTGGCCTTCAAAACTGCTTTACAAAACTTGTCTCAGATACCAGGAGCCCTGCCAATCTGGCACTTGCAGCCTAGGGGCGCAAGTCAAGCCAAAACGGTCTCACCCGACTATTCCATCTTAAAACATACCGCCTCACCTGGACGTCAAAACTGCTTTACCAAAACATGTCTCAGATACCAGGAGCCATGCCAATTTGGCATTTGCAGCCTTAGGGAAGCAAGTCAAAGACAAATAGTCTCCACCCGACTATTTAATCTTTAAACATACAGCCTCACCTGAAAGTCAAACTGCTTACCCAAAACTTGGCTCAGATACCAGGGGCCCTGCCAATCTGGCATTTGCAACCTAGGGGAGCTAGTCAAAGACAAATAGTCTCACCCGACTATTTAGTCTGAAAACATACAGCCTCACCTGGAAGTCAAAACTGCTTACCCAAAACTTGGCTCAGATACCAGGGGCCCTGCCAATCTGGCATTTGCAACCTAGGGGAGCAAGTCAAAGACAAATAGTCTCACCCGACTACTTAGTCTGAAAACATACAGCCTCACCTGAAAGTCAAAACTGCTTACCCAAAACTTGGCTCAGATACCAAGAGCCCTGCCAATCTGGCACTTGCAGCCTAGGGGCGCAAGTCAAAGCCAAAACGGTCTCACCGGACTATTCCATATTAAAACAAACAGCCTTACCTGGCCTTTCAAAACTGCTTTACAAAAATTTGTCTCAGATACCAGGAACCCTGCCAATCGGGCATTTGCAGCTTAGGGGAGCTAGTCAAAGCCAAATAGTCTCACCCGACTATTTAGTCTGAAAACATTTAGCCTTACCTGGCCGTCAAAACTGCTTTACCAAAATTTGTCTCAGACACTAGGAACCCTTCCAATTTGGCATTTGCAGCCTAGGGGAGCTAGTCAAAGCCAAATGGTCTCACCCGACTATGTAGTCTGAAAATATACAGCCTCACCTGGAAGTCAAAACTGCTTTGCCAAAACTTGACTCAGATACCAGGACCCCTGCCAATCTGGCACTTGCAGCCTAGGGGCGCAAGTCAAAGCCAAAACGGTCTCACCCGACTATTCCATCTTAGAACATACCGCCTCACCCGGACGTCAAAACTGCTTTACCAAAACATGTCTCAGATACCAGGAGCCATGCCCAATTTGGCATTTGCAGCCTAGGGAAACAAGTCAAAGACAAATAGTCTCACCCGACTATTTAATCATAAAATACAGCCTCACCTGAAAGTCAAAACTGCTTACCCAAAACTTGGCTCAGATACCAGAGCCCTGCCAATCTGGCACTTGCAGCCTAGGGGCGCAAGTCAAAGCCAAAACGGTCTCACCTGACTATTCCTCATATTAAAAACAAACAGCCTTACCTGGCCTTCAAAACTGCTTTACAAAAAATTTGTCTCAGATACCAGGAACCCTGCCAATCGGGCATTTTTGCTTAGGGGAGCTAGTCAAAGCCAAATAGTCTCAACCGACTATTTAGTCTGAAAACATTTAGCCTTACCTGGCCGTCAAAACTGCTTTACCAAAATTTGTCTCAGACACCAGGAACCCTTCCAATTTGGCATTTGCAGCCTAGAGGGCTAGTCAAAGCCAAATGGTCTCACCCGACTATGCTGGTCTGAAAAATACAGCCTCACCTGGAAGTCAAAACTGCTTTGCCAAAACTTGACTCAGATACCAGGACCCCTACCAATCTGGCACTTGCAGCCTAGGGGCGCAAGTCAAAGCCAAAACGGTCTCACCCGACTATTCCATCTTAAAAACATACCGCCTCACCTGGACGTCAAAACCGGCTTACCAAAACATGTCTCAGATACCAGGAGCCATGCCAATTTGGCATTTGCAGCCTAGGGGAAGCAAGTCAAAGACAAATAGTCTCAACCGACTATTTAATCATAAAACATACAGCCTCACCTGAAAGTCAAAACTGCTTACCCAAAACTTGGCTCAGATACCAAGAGCCCTGCCAATCTGGCACTTGCAGCCTAGGGGCGCAAGTCAAAGCCAAAACGGTCTCACCGGACTATTCCATATTAAAACAAACAGCCTTACCTGGCCTTCAAAACTGCTTTACAAAAATTTGTCTCAGATACTAGGAACCCTGCCAATCGGGCATTTGCAGCTTAGGGGAGCTAGTCAAAGCCAAATAGTCTCACCCGACTATTTAGTCTGAAAACATTTAGCCTTACCTGGCCGTCAAAACTGCTTTACCAAAATTTGTCTCAGACACCAGGAACCCTTCAATTTGGCATTTGCGCCTAGGGGGAGCTAGTCAGCCAAATGGTCTCACCCGACTATTTAGTCTGAAAATATACAGCCTCACCTGGAAGTCAAAACTGCTTTGCCAAAACTTGACTCAGATACCAGGACCCCTGCCAATCTGGCATTTGCAACCTAGGGGTGTTAGTCAAAGCCAAATAGTCTCACTCGACTATTTAGTCTTAAGACATACAGCCTACCTGGCCGTCAAAACTGCTTTACCAAAATTTGTCTCCGATACCTGGAATCCTGCTAATCTGGCACTTGCAGCCCTAGGGGAGCAAGTCTAAGACAAAAAGTCTCACCCTACTATTCCATATTAAAACATACAGCCTCAGCTGGAAGTCAAAACTGCTTACCCAAAACTTGTCTCAGACACCAGGGGCCCTGCCAATCTGGCATTTGCAACCTAGGGGAGCAAGTCAAAGACAAATAGTCTCACCTGACTATTTAGTCTGAAAACATACAGCCCTCACCTGGAAGTCAAAACTGCTTACCAAAACTTGGCTCAGATACCAAGAGCCCTGCCAATCTGGCACTTGCAGCCTAGGGGCGCAAGTAAAAGCCAAAACAGTCTCACCCGACTATTTAGTCTGAAAACATACAGCCTCACCTGGAAGTCAAAACTGCTTACCCAAAACTTGGCTCAGATACCAAGAGCCCTGCCAATCTGGCACTTGCAGCCTAGGGGCGCAAGTCAAAGCCAAAACGGTCTCACCCGACTATTCCATCTTAAAACAAACAGCCTTACTTGGCCTTCAAACTGCTTTACAAAAACTTGTCTCAGATACCAGGAGCCCTGCCAATCTGGCACTTGCAGCCTAGGGGCGCAAGTCAAAGCCAAAACGGTCTCACCCGACTATTCCATCTTAAAACATACCGCCTACTGGACGAAAAAGCGCCTTACGTAAAACCCTTACCACCAGATACCAGGAGCCATGCCAATTTGGCATTTGCAGCCTAGGGAAGCAAAGTCAAAGACAAATAGTCTCACCCGACTATTTAATCTTAAAACATACAGCCTCACCTGAAAGTCAAAACTGCTTACCCAAAACTTGGCTCAGATACCAGGGGCCCTGCCAATCTGGCATTTGCAACCTAGGGAGCTAGTCAAAGACAAATAGTCTCACCCGACTATTTAGTCTGAAAACATACAGCCTCACCTGGAAGTCAAAACTGCTTACCCAAAACTTGGCTCAGATACCAAGAGCCCTGCCAATCTGGCACTTGCAGCCCTAGGGGCGCAAGTCAAAGCCAAAACGGTCTCACCGGACTATTCCATATTAAAACAAACAGCCTTACCTGGCCTTCAAAACTGCTTTACAAAAATTTGTCTCAGATACCAGGAACCCTGCCAATCGGGCATTTGCAGCTTATGGGAGCTAGTCAAAGCCAAATAGTCTCACCCGACTATTTAGTCTGAAAACATTTAGCCTTACCTGGCCGTCAAAACTGCTTTACCAAAATTTGTCTCAGACACCAGGAACCCTTCGAATTTGGCATTTGCAGCCTAGGGGAGCTAGTCAAAGCCAAATGGTCTCACCCGACTATTTAGTCTGAAAATATACAGCCTCACCTGGAAGTCAAAACTGCTTTGCCAAAACTTGACTCAGATACCAGGACCCCTGACAATCTGGCATTTGCAACCTAGGGGTGCTAGTCAAAGCCAAATAGTCTCACTCGACTATTTAGTCTTAAAACATACAGCCTTACCTGGCCGTCAAAACTGCTTTACCAAAATTTGTCTCCGATACCAGGAAACCTGCTAATCTGGCACTTGCAGCCTAGGGGGAGCAAGTCTAAGACAAAAAGTCTCACCCTACTATTCCATATTAAAACATACAGCCTCAGCTGGAAGTCAAAACTGCTTACCCAAAACTTGTCTCAGACACCAGGGGCCCTGCCAATCTGGCATTTGCAACCTAGGGGAGCAAGTCAAAGACAAATAGTCTCACCCGACTATTTAGTCTGAAAACATACAGCCTCACCTGGAAGTCAAAACTGCTTACCCAAAACTTGGCTCCGATACCAAGAGCCCTGCCAATCTGGCACTTGCAGCCTAGGGGCGCAAGTCAAAGCCAAAACAGTCTCACCCGACTATTTAGTCTGAAAACATACAGCCTCACCTGGAAGTCAAAACTGCTTACCCAAAACTTGGCTCAGATGCCAAGAGCCCTGCCAATCTGGCACTTGCAGCCTAGGGGCGCAAGTCAAAGCCAAAACGGTCTCACACGAATATTCCATCTTAAAACAAACAGCCTTACTTGGCCTTCAAAACTGCTTTACAAAAACTTGTCTCAGATACCAGGAGCCCTGCCAATCTGGCACTTGCAGCCTAGGGCGCAAGTCAAAGCCAAAACGGTCTCACCCGACTATTCCATCTTAAAACATACCGCCTCACCTGGACGTCAAAACTGCTTTACCAAAACATGTCTCAGATACCAGGAGCCATGCCAATTTGGCATTTGCAGCCTAGGGAAGCAAGTCAAAAGACAAATAGTCTCACCCGACTATTTAATCTTTAAACATACAGCCTCACCTGAAAGTCAAAACTGCTTACCCAAAACTTGGCTCAGATACCAGGGGCCCTGCCAATCTGGCATTTGCAACCTAGGGGGAGCTAGTCAAAGACAAATAGTCTCACCCGACTATTTAGTCTGAAAACATACAGCCTCACCTGGAAGTCAAAACTGCTTACCCAAAACTTGGCTCAGATACCAGGGGCCCTGCCAATCTGGCATTTGCAACCTAGGGGAACAAGTCAAAGACAAATAGTTCACCCGACTATTTAGTCTGAAAACATACAGCCTCACCTGGAAGTCAAAACTGCTTACCCAAACTTGGCTCAGATACCAAGAGCCCTGCCAATCTGGCACTTGCAGCCTAGGGGCGCAAGTCAAAGCCAAAACAAGTCTCACCGGACTATTCCATATTAAAACAAACA
>JAEIGF010000247.1:22500-46781 GCA_018903485.1 Drosophila littoralis | reverse complement strand
ATAACAGACGAAAATTTTCCAATTAGAGCATCTGGACAAGCAAGTACGTAGAAATTACATTTAATAACAGACTCTACAGATGTCTCATTGACACTGGTCGTCCATTAATAAGATGAGGGAAGATTTTCTTAATATACCAGTTTATACAACACCCTACTTCGATTGGAAAAAATTCAGGGGTATCAACACTAAATCATTATGTATCCACTGCACCTAATAAACTCTTTAGGCAAGACCAGATATTTTACATACACGATTTTTCACTTCTCCCTCCCAGAAATTTATTAAAGGCAAACAACGCCATTATTGACTACAGTCATGACAGTATAGATAATTAGCAAAAGATCGTTCAAGCATAAGAAATTAGTTTGGGATTCAGATGTAGAAAAAACTTTGAAGCACATTTAAAGCCAGAGAAGTTATACACAAGAAATTAAATACGCAATAAGTAATTAAATAACATCGCGACAAGATTACCGGTTGATCATCTACATGATGATAAAAAACAAAACTTATTAAAATTATTAAAAAATTTCAGAGATATTCAATTTCGAGAAGGTGACAATTTGACCTTCACGAGCATTAATAAACGCACGAAATTAATACACACCATAAAAATCAATTTACAGAAAGCCATACGGTTACCTTTTGTAACAATAAGTCGAAAGGCAAATTAATGAAATGCTAACCCATGGTATTATTCGGCATAGCCAGTCGTCTTATTGTAGTCCCCTTTAGAAAGTACCAAAAAAAGGCAGACCCTTGTAGGAATAGCACCCATTAGGTTAGTTGTCGATTGCAGGGCTCAGACGACATTAATAATGATAAATTTCCCATTCCAAACATGGAAAATTTTTTGGGAAAATAAGGAAGATGCTCATATATTACAACAGTAGATTTAGGCATGAGGTTTCCATCAAATTGAAATGGATCAGAAATCAATTAATAAAACATCGTTGTATACCAAATACGGATATTACCAGTATACTCGAATACCATTTGGACTTAAAAGTGCACCAGCAACGATCCAAAGGTGCATGAATCATGTTTTTCGTGATTTAATTAACAAGCATTGTCTTGTTTATTTGGACGACATTATTGTCTTCTCCACATCACTTAATGAACAATTTAAATTCCAATAAAATAAAGTTTTGAAAAATTCAAGACAGGCAAATTTGAAACTTCAATTAGGATATCTGCTCCCGCTTCACATTCAAATCATTAAATGCATTAAGCGGAACTTGCGTTGCCGCCTCCTGCACAATGAGTCCATGAAGGGACCAATTCACACTACAAGTGCGCCAGCGATTACCCCCAACACTTTCATTCCTCGTGATAGTGTGTGTGACAACAATCTCAATCGGATTGTGGTCACTCACACCAAGCCCACCTAGTACACACCAATGAAAAGCATACATACTCATTGCTACCGCATTCACTAGAGTAACATCAATGTCACTCTGACCCACCGGACCCGCAAACGTGTACCACTCACTGGGTTCGTTAACGACCCGAACATCCTGGGACACGGCCCACTCGGCTAGCATCTCACCCCGTGTGTGGTTCGAATACCCAGACGAATGTCTGGATACCTTACTGAACCACATGGGGGACGATGCATTCGCATCAAGACCAAGGATGACTGGTACGCTACTAGCCAGTAGTAGCACCTCATCCAAGTAAGCAATGTATGGTTCAAGGGGATCCCCGAACTTACAATACATGCTTACTACAAAGATCCTGCCAAAACTGCCGCTAAGGCTCACACACACACCCCAGTCAGTTGAACTCACTAAAGTGCATTCAATACTGACATCATTCACAATGACAGCGGAGTTGGCCCTGCTGTCAGGAAATACTCGCATACATGCGGGCAATCCCCTTACGCAACCTCCGGTCGCGCAGGGTTCCTGCAGCAGGGCAACGACGCTGCCCCTTTCACACATCATAGCCCCCACATCACACATGGCTGCATACGACCTTTGACAATTCAGCTGAAGAAATCTGCTAGACATTTTAATGTCTAGCATTCGCCCGCGCAACAATCGCCCCGTATATGGGGCAGGCTAGAGACATCATCAGATGTCCCGACGGCTTCCCCTTAAAGGAGCAATTGCGGCAATTCAGTGCATTACTGCACTGAGCCACGCGGTGACCCATCTGGCCGCAGCGACGGCAAACGTCCTCTTTGGCTCTGCACTCCGCCACCTTATGGTCGAAGCCAAGGCAGCGGTAGCATCCCGGTACCAGGTCAAAACCTCTCACTCTGAACGAAAACCATTTTATGTAGCAGCGTCCGATTTCTAAAAGGGACTGCATGGCCACCACAGCACCCTCGAGGACGATGTTAACTGCTACATTACCTCCCACCACCCATGGCTTACTTGTCATCCGGACACCTTTCTTAAAGGCTTCAAGTGACATTTTGTCCTTTAAGTTCATCTCGTAAAGGTCACCCATGAACTCGTCAGGGGTGATCTGCGAGTGAACGCCCTGTACCACAACTTTCGGCCCTAATTTATCATTCACACTCACTTCCAATCCCACCTCGTTGAACTTTGTGTTCTCCACGATCTTCTCACGCTCGGCGACCGATGGAGTCCGAATTAACGCACCTCCATCCCTTAGAGGTTTCACCTCATGAATCCGCACGCCAAGAGAGGGACCTACCTCCTTCACCACCTGCTCAACCACGTCCTTAGCGGTTTTGCCAGCAGCCTTGCTGCGCACAACCAAGGACCAGGTCTCGACTGGCCGAGGCATCTCCGGGGTAGACGGCGCTGCCGACATGGGACCCCCTCTGGCGGCGTTCACCGACGAAGCCCGCGCTTGGCCGGCTGGAACATGCAAAGCATGCGAAACGCCTGCACCCCCGCAAACGGCCTCCAAGCGCCCCTGCAGCCGCTCATTCTGCGCCACAAGCGCGAACAAGAGCTGCTCGTACTGCCCTGTATAATCCACTAACTTGCAAATGAGCGAGCCCGTGGCTCTCTCCTTAAGTGCAAGTTTTAATAACTCCCCCGTTATCCCCTTCATCTGCTCGACAGCTGTCCCTTTCCGCCTCCTCAGAGCTGCCGCACTAGTCGACGGCTCCTCCACGGCAGGGACAGACACATTCACAGCGCTCGTAGCATGAGGCACGGCAAAAACCCGCTCCTCCACACTTGCACCCGCTGCTCCGCGCGAGCCAGCTGCGGCTCCCGCGGGAACAGCGCTCCCCTCACCCATACCAATCGAGCTAACAGCGATTTCGGAAGTTGCCTTCCTCATCCGCTGCTTGCTCCTTCGCCTTACCTCGCTGTTAGAAGACGACTCTGACAAGGTCACCTCGTCATCCGACGTTACCCCACGAGCATCAACGGTCCCCTTCTCAGCGGGCTTCTTTTTGCGTGGCGGCATCGCCCGCAGGTGTGCGCTTATCTATTTAAAATAAATAGCACGCACACACACACACACACGTGGAAGCTGGCGGTTTTACACACACACACGAACGCCTGTTGCTCACGCAGCAACGGCGTAAACAAAGCAATAAAACTTTATTGCCGATAAGCGCACAAAATGTAAACAAGATACCGTTGCTTGAAAGCACCGTTATCTTTAGATTGTCCGCGAAGCGAGCGATGAATTTAGCACGTCTGTTCCCAACGACCGTCTGAAACGAACTGAGTAGATAGGGACAGTAGGAATCTCGTTAATCCATTCATGCGCGTCACTAATTAGATGACGAGGCATTTGGCTACCTTAAGAGAGTCATAGTTACTCCCGCCGTTGACCCGCGCTTACTTGAATTTCTTCACTTTGACATTCAGAGCACTGGGCAGAAATCACATTGTGTCAACACCCGCTAGGGCCATCACAATGCTTTGTTTTAATTAGACAGTCGGATTCCCCAAGTCCGTGCCAGTTCTGAATTGATTGTTAATTGATAATCGTTATAATTTAAAAGAACTAATTGGTTGCCCAACTAGTATTCTTAAAAATTTTAGCAAGAAAGTTCCACAATTGGCTACGTAACTAAACTATCCGGGGAACAAGAAACTACCATAAATGATAGAAACTTTATTTACCCAGAACGAGCACATAAACCATGTTATTGTTTCCCAATCAAGCCCGACTATCTCAATCTTCAGAGCCAATCCTTATCCCGAAGTTACGGATCTAATTTGCCGACTTCCCTTACCTACATTATTCTATCGACTAGAGACTCTTCACCTTGGAGACCAGCTGCGGATATTGGTACGGCCTGTTGAGAAGTTTGCGTGTCCCCACCATAAATTTTCAAGGTCCGAGGAGAAAATATCGACACAACAGTATATGTCATGCTCTTCTAGCCCATCTACCATATCTCTCTGCGAAAGACTTCCATGGTAGTACGGCTATAAAACAGAAAAGAAAACTCTTCCGATATCTCTCGACGGCTTCTTTATGGTCGTTCCTGTTGCCAGGATGAGCACGAGGCCCATATTTAATAACAAACGGATACTCAACAGGTTACGGAATTGGAACCGTATTCCCTTTCGTTCAAAATTATTCAAGTGTATAAAAATCGGTTAGATGACAAATATATTTAGATTTTTCTTTACTTGAAAATTTTCGGCTTTCGCCTTGAACTTAGGACCGACTAACTCGTGATCAACCACTGTTCACACGAAACCCTTCTCCACTTCAGTCCTCCAAGGTCTCATTCGATTATTTGCTACTACCACCAAGATCTGTACCAATAGCGGCTCCATGCAGGCTTACGCCAAACACTTCTATGCACACCATTGTACCTTCCTACTCACTAAAGTTTCAAAATTTATATTACAAGTAATATAAACCATCTACTTTAGCGGTAATGTATAGGTATACAACTTAAGCGCCATCCATTTTAAGGGCTAGTTGCTTCGGCAGGTGAGTTGTTACACACTCCTTAGCGGATTTCGACTTCCATGATCACCGTCCTGCTGTTTTAAGCAACCAACGCCTTTCATGGTTTCTGTATGAGTTGTTAATTTGGGCACCGTAACATTACGTTTGGTTCATCCCACAGCGCCAGTTCTGCTTACCAAAAGTGGCCCACTGGGCACATTATATCATAACCTTAAACTTCATATCAAGAAAGTTAAGGTTCTTACCCATTTAAAGTTTGAGAATAGGTTAAGATCGTTTCGACCCTAAGGCCTCTAATCATTCGCTTTACCAGATAAGATTATTTTATACAACAGTTAAATGCACCAGCTATCCTGAGGGAAACTTCGGAAGGAACCAGCTACTAGATGGTTCGATTGGTCTTTCGCCCCTATACTCAATTCTGACAATCGATTTGCACGTCAGAACTGTTTCGGTCTTCCATCAGGGTTTCCCCTGACTTCAACCTGATCAAGTATAGTTCACCATCTTTCGGGTCACAGCATATATGCTCAAGGTACGTTCCAGTTAGAGGCATAAATAATATAAATATCATTATACATAACTATATAGAGCGCCCCGGGATTGCGTTAATTAACTATAAATAGCTAAAAAACTAATCCCATTAATAGTCAAGTTAATTACGCTATTAGGTTTATATCCCAATAACTTGCACATATGTTAGACTCCTTGGTCCGTGTTTCAAGACGGGTCCCGAAGGTATCCTGAATCTTTCGCATTGTTAATCATACAAGTGCATATAATAAACACAAATATCAATGATAATTATGCCATTATATAATTCCGAAAAATTAACGCACTGTAATCATATAAATCTATCAGCACTTTATCAAATTTATGTCTTTTATTTTATGTTAAAATGCAAGCATATAATTCAAATAAACAATCAGACATAATTTTATGATAAATATTTATGCTAATAGATTACAATGTCCTTATATGGAAAAAATGCACACTATTATTATAATATTGTTTAAAATATTACAATTCTAATGATGAATTTTCCATAACGGATATTCAGGTTCATCGGGCTTAACCTCTAAGCAGTTTCACGTACTATTTAACTCTCTATTCAGAGTTCTTTTCAACTTTCCCTCACGGTACTTGTTTACTATCGGTCTCATGGTTATATTTAGTTTTAGATGGAGTTTACCACCCACTTAGTGCTGCACTATCAAGCAACACGACTCTTTGGAAACACCATCTAGTAATCATTAACGTTATACGGGCCTGGCACCCTCTATGGGTAAATGGCCTCATTTAAGAAGGACTTAAATCGTTAACTTCTCATACTAGAATATTGATGTTCCATACACTGCATCTCACATTTGCCATATAGACAAAGTGACTTAGTGCTGAACTGATTTCTTTTCGCTCGCCGCTACTAAGAAAATCCTTGTTAGTTTCTTTTCCTCCCCTAATTAATATGCTTAAATTCAGGGGGTAGTCCCATATGAGTTGAGGTTGTATAAAACAATGTTAATTGAACACCATTTATTGTTCAATATAATGGATAATACTTTTGTTCTGAAGTTCCATAAATTTTACAACAATTCCTTTATCACATCATCAATAAGAGGCAATTCTAGATGAAGGAAAAACGTATTTTTCTTTTATGCTAGACATTCCTCAGTATTATTTGATTTGAAAAAGAAAATATAATTCTTCAGTTTTCTCATACAAAATATACAATGAGTAGTACATCCATATATAAATTAATATTATGAATATTTCATGCATATCAGGGACACACATAATCTATCCAATAATATACCATATGCTTAAAACTTCGAAAAATTTTAAACAACTTAATTAGCAAAGTCTTACAACCCTCAACCATATGTAGTCCAAGCAGCACTATAAAATTAATTAAAGTACCAAACAGCATGGACTGCGATATGCGTTCAAAATGTCGATGTTCATGTGTCCTGCAGTTCACACGATGACGCACAGTTTGCTGCGTTCTTCATCGACCCATGAGCCGAGTGATCCACCGCTTAGAGTGATTATTTTATTTTGGTTTATTTCATTACGTCACAAATATTTTTATTGAAAGAAATTAAAAATACACCATTTTACTGGCATATATCAATTCCTTCAATAAATTTTTTTATACCTAAAGAGTGTTGCGAAATGTCTTAGTTTTACATATCCTTTAAAAATATGGTATACATGAAAACAATTTTTATATAGATACAAGAATTAAATATTTTTAAAGATATATGCAAAGCATTAACCTGAAAACAGGTACAACACTTTAAATTTAGGTTGTTGCGTTTATATAATGTATGCTCATATAATAATGAACAATACATCTGTGCAACGCATGTATATTATGGTACATATACACGCAAGTTTTTTCTCCATAAAAAACGCATAAACACAGACAAATCCCAAATTGAAAATGACAGATATTATATAAATATATATTTAATTGGGCATAAGTATGTGTAAATTTGTTTAAATGAATTTTAATTTATATTCAGAAAAATTTTATATATTTCTATATATAAAATTGTTTTTATTAACGGAAATGAACATTATACAATAATGATCCTTCCGCAGGTTCACCTACGGAAACCTTGTTACGACTTTTACTTCCTCTAAATAATCAAGTTCGGTCAACTTTTGCGAAACAACCGCAACACACAAGGCGTCACAGTGATCACGTCCGGAGACCTCACTAAATAATTCAATCGGTAGTAGCGACGGGCGGTGTGTACAAAGGGCAGGGACGTAATCAATGCGAGTTAATGACTCACACTTACTGGGAATTCCAAGTTCATGTGAACAGTTTCAGTTCACAATCCCAAGCATGAAAGTGGTTCAGCGGTTTACCCGGACCTCTCGGTCTAGGAAATACACGTTGATACTTTCATTGTAGCGCGTGCAGCCCAGGACATCTAAGGGCATCACAGACCTGTTATTGCTCAATCTCATTATTGCTAGACGCAATTTGTCCATTTAAGAAGCTAGTGTCCTTATAATGGGACAAACCAACAGGTACGGCTCCACTTATATAAACACATTCAAACACAATAAACATTTTACTGCCACTATGAATGAAGGCTATATAAGCTTCAACACCATAATCCTGAAGATATCTATTTAATATATTTGAGTCTCGTTCGTTATCGGAATTAACCAGACAAATCACTCCACGAACTAAGAACGGCCATGCACCACCACCCATAGATTCGAGAAAGAGCTATCAATCTGTCTTACACACTTATGTTCGGACCTGGTAAGTTTTCCCGTGTTGAGTCAAATTAAGCCGCAGGCTCCACTCCTGGTGGTGCCCTTCCGTCAATTCCTTTAAGTTTCAGCTTTGCAACCATACTTCCCCCGGAGCCCAAAAGCTTTGGTTTCCCGGGAAGCGACTGAGAGAGCCATAAAAGTAGCTACACCCAATTGCTAGCTGGCATCGTTTATGGTTAGAACTAGGGCGGTATCTGATCGCCTTCGAACCTCTAACTTTCGTTCTTGATTAATGAAAACATCTTTGGCAAATGCTTTCGCTTAAGTTAGTCTTACGACGGTCCAAGAATTTCACCTCTCGCGTCGTAATACTAATGCCCCCAAACTGCTTCTATTAATCATTACCTCTTGATCTGAAAACCAATGAAAGCAGAACAGAGGTCTTATTTCATTATCCCATGCACAGAATATTCAGGCATTTGAAGCCTGCTTTAAGCACTCTAATTTGTTCAAAGTAATTGTACCGGCCCACAATAACACTCGATGAAGAGCACTAATGCAGGTTTTTAAATAGGAGGAATATATAAAAAAATACAAGTATTTAATTAAATATAAGAACTCCACCGGTAATACGCTTACATACATAAAGGTATAGTACTAACCACAATTGTAAGTTGTACTACCCGTATGAAGCACAAGTTCAACTACGAACGTTTTAACCGCAACAACTTTAATATACGCTATTGGAGCTGGAATTACCGCGGCTGCTGGCACCAGACTTGCCCTCCAATAGGTCCTTGTTAAAGGATTTAAAGTGTACTCATTCCAATTACAGGGCCTCGGATATGAGTCCTGTATTGTTATTTTTCGTCACTACCTCCCCGAGCTGGGAGTGGGTAATTTACGCGCCTGCTGCCTTCCTTAGATGTGGTAGCCGTTTCTCAGGCTCCCTCTCCGGAATCGAACCCTGATTCCCCGTTACCCGTTGCAACCATGGTAGTCCTAGATACTACCATCAAAAGTTGATAGGGCAGACATTTGAAAGATCTGTCGTCGGTACAAGACCATACGATCTGCATGTTATCTAGAGTTCAACCAATATAACGATCTTGCGATCGCTTGGTTTTAGCCTAATAAAAGCACACGTTCCAAAAGGTCCGTGTTTTAATTGCATGTATTAGCTCTAGAATTACCACAGTTATCCAAGTAACTGTTAACGATCTAAGGAACCATAACTGATATAATGAGCCTTTTGCGGTTTCACTGTTAATTCGTGTGTACTTAGACATGCATGGCTTAATCTTTGAGACAAGCATATAACTACTGGCAGGATCAACCAGAATAATGTTTTTATAATTTGTATGTACAAAATATACATACATATATACAAAATGTATTTACATTACAACTTAATATATTTTTGAATAAAAAATATACTATAGATATTAATGTAAAATATAAACGAATATGGCCATTGTTACATAGCATTTCATGTTCGTTAATTTATTGTTTCACATTATTTTAAAAATGCACTACATATTATATCTATATGAAATATATAATTCGTTCAAAAATATCTTTATGGGTACACTTACTTAATATATATTTTATCACACATTGCTTAATACCAAAATGGAATAAACATTTTAATTTTGATGACAAACTTGACAATTTATTTATATGTATAAATTATGTATGTATAAAATACATACATAATCATGCGATAAAAATATATTAAGTAAAACAAATCACATACTAAATTACATAGTATGTAAAATGTTAAAAGTTTCATTTATGACAAATATTTAAAATAGTTACAAAAATTTTAGAAACTTTTTTTTTTCCAACGTACTAATCATCCATACATCTGTATGAAACGAATTTCCATTGGACGCAAATGTTTAATTTTACGATAAAAGGAAACCAATTTGTTTACATGATGTAGTAACAATAAATTATTACAAACAACACATCTTGGCTTTAAGTTTCACAATTATCTTTTTCTTAATATCGTAGCCAAATGTTATACAACATAACAAATAACGATATAATAACTCAGAAAACGAGTATATGACATACTTTTAAAATTAAATGCTTTCAGCATATAATGTGATGAGCACACACTGCTCACCATGAATAGGTTTTTTGGCACATATTCCATAATGGCGACATTTTTTCCAAATGCTACCATTCACCTTAACATTTTCATGTACCAATTTAATGATACATTTATATAACTTCATTATTCTTTTTATTTTAACATAATTGACTTATGCCGGCAAGGCAACACTCCACAGTCATATGAATTTACCATATATAAAATTTTTCATATGACATGCCTTGCGCGACACCACTCCCTATATAGGTTTTTTGACACATATTCCATAATGGTGACATTTTTTCCAAAGGCTACCATTCACCTTAACATTTTCATGTACCAATTTAATGATACATTTATATAACTTCATTATTCTTTTTATTTTAACATAATTGACTTATGCCGGCAAGGCAACACTCCACAGTCATATGAATTTACCATATATAAAATTTTTCATATGACATGCCTTGCGCGACACCACTCCCTATATAGGTTTTTTGACACATATTCCATAATGGTGACATTTTTTCCAAAGGCTACCATTCACCTTAACATTTTCATGTACCAATTTAATGATACATTTATATAACTTCATTATTCTTTTTATTTTAACATAATTGACTTATGCCGGCAAGGCAACACTCCACAGTCATATGAATTTACCATATATAAAATTTTTCATATGACATGCCTTGCGCGACACCACTCCCTATATAGGTTTTTTTGACACATATTCCATAATGGTGACATTTTTTCCAAAGGCTACCATTCACCTTAACATTTTCATGTACCAATTTAATGATACATTTATATAACTTCATTATTCTTTTTATTTTAACATAATTGACTTATGCCGGCAAGGCAACACTCCACAGTCATATGAATTTACCATATATAAAATTTTTCATATGACATGCCTTGCGCGACACCACTCCCTATATAGGTTTTTTGACACATATTCCATAATGGTGACATTTTTTCCAAAGGCTACCATTCACCTTAACATTTTCATGTACCAATTTAATGATACATTTATATAACTTCATTATTCTTTTTATTTTAACATAATTGACTTATGCCGGCAAGGCAACACTCCACAGTCATATGAATTTACCATATATAAAATTTTTCATATGACATGCCTTGCGCGACACCACTCCCTATATAGGTTTTTTGACACATATTCCATAATGGTGACATTTTTTCCAAAGGCTACCATTCACCTTAACATTTTCATGTACCAATTTAATGATACATTTATATAACTTCATTATTCTTTTTATTTTAACATAATTGACTTATGCCGGCAAGGCAACACTCCACAGTCATATGAATTTACCATATATAAAATAACCATAATTTTAAAAACACAAAAAAAGAATTACCATATATAAAATTTTTCATATGACATGCCTTGCGCGACACCACTCCCTATATAGGTTTTTTGACACATATTCCATAATGGTGACATTTTTTCCAAAGGCTACCATTCACCTTAACATTTTCATGTACCAATTTAATGATACATTTATATAACTTCATTATTCTTTTTATTTTAACATAATTGACTTATGCCGGCAAGGCAACACTCCACAGTCATATGAATTTACCATATATAAAATTTTTCATATGACATGCCTTGCGCGACACCACTCCCTATATAGGTTTTTTGACACATATTCCATAATGGTGACATTTTTTCCAAAGGCTACCATTCACCTTAACATTTTCATGTACCAATTTAATGATACATTTATATAACTTCATTATTCTTTTTATTTTAACATAATTGACTTATGCCGGCAAGGCAACACTCCACAGTCATATGAATTTACCATATATAAAATTTTTCATATGACATGCCTTGCGACGACACCACTCCCTATATAGGTTTTTTGACACATATTCCATAATGGCGACATTTTTTCCAATTATTACCATACACCTCAACTTTTTCATGTAGTATTTTAATAATAAATTAATTTAATATATTATAAGATTATAAATATATATATATATATATATATATATATATATATAGGTTAAATCATTTATAATTTTATATGCATACAATAATCATATACAATATATCAAAAATTCATAATCACAACTATTATAAATTAGATCCTCTTGGGTATTTTTTATATACTTTAGAAATGTCATTGTTATTATATTATTATCATATATAGGTTCAATAATGGTTTACTTACAATTTAATTATATATCTTGTAGAATAGTCTTCAATATTTGTGTTATATTTAAATACATATGTTCATCCACAAATTTCATTATCACGTATTATACAAAATTCCATTTTGTTTTTAAAGGGGCAAAGAATAGGAAAAGGTAAATTTAAGTATTGTGTATCTTTATTTGATTTCCATTCACCAATTCCATATTTTCGTATATATATATATATACATATATTTTTCAATATTGCCCAAATTATTGTATTTATATATATATTGTTCTATGTTATATGGTTTCCTCAAAATTATTGAAGTTTTAATTTAGGTATTGTGCATATATATATTTTTCATATATTCCATCCGTCAAGTCAATTCCATATATTCATATTTATATCAATATTGCCGTTAGTATTGAGCATATATATATTGTTCAATGTTAAAATGTTCTCCTCAATAATAATTGTAGGTTTAATTAAAGTATTGTGCATATATATTTTTTACATATGCCATCCGTGTCAATTCCATATTTTCACATATATATCAATATTGTCTTAAGTATTGAATATATATATATTGTTCAATGTTAAATGCTTCCCTCAATAATAATTGAAGTTTTAATTTAGGTATTGCATAAATATATTTTTCATATATTCCATCCGTCAATTCCATATTTTCATATATATATCAATATTGCCTTAAGTATTGAATATATATATATTGTTCAATGTTAAATGCTTTCCTCAATAATAATTGAAGTTTTAATTTAGGTATTGTGTATATATATTTTTCATATATTCCATCCGTCAATTCCATATTTTCATATATATATCAATATTGCCTTAAGTATTGAAAATACATATATTGTTCAATGTTAAATGCTTTCCTCAATAATAATTGAAGTTTTATTTTGGGTATTGTGTATATATATTTTTCATATATTCCATCCGTCAATTCCATATTTTCATATATATATCAATATTGCCTTAAGTATTGAATATATATATATTGTTCAATGTTAAATGCTTTCCTCAATAATAATTGAAGTTTTATTTTAGGTATTGTGTATATATATTTTTCATATATTCCATCCGTCAATTCCATATTTTCATATATATATCAATATTGCCTTAAGTATTGAATATATATATATTGTTCAATGTTAAATGCTTTCCTCAATAATAATTGAAGTTTTAATTTAGGTATTGTGTATATATATTTTTCATATATTCCATCCATCAATTCCATATTTTCATATATATATCAATATTGCCTTAAGTATTGAAAATACATATATTGTTCAATGTTAAATGCTTTCCTCAATAATAATTGAAGTTTTATTTTGGGTATTGTGTATATATATTTTTCATATATTCCATCCGTCAATTCCATATTTTCATATATATATCAATATTGCCTTAAGTATTGAATATATATATATTGTTCAATGTTAAATGCTTTCCTCAATAATAATTGAAGTTTTAATTTAGGTATTGTGTATATATATTTTTCATATATTCCATCCGTCAATTCCATATTTTCATATATATATCAATATTGCCTTAAGTATTGAAAATACATATATTGTTCAATGTTAAATGCTTTCCTCAATAATAATTGAAGTTTTATTTTGGGTATTGTGTATATATATTTTTCATATATTCCATCCGTCAATTCCATATTTTCATATATATATCAATATTGCCTTAAGTATTGAATATATATATATTGTTCAATGTTAAATGCTTTCCTCAATAATAATTGAAGTTTTAATTTAGGTATTGTGTATATATATTTTTCATATATTCCATCCGTCAATTCCATATTTTCATATATATATCAATATTGCCTTAAGTATTGAAAATACATATATTGTTCAATGTTAAATGCTTTCCTCAATAATAATTGAAGTCTTTTTCTGGTATCACCATTTTTATATATTTTCGTTCATCCAATAATTTCATTATCTTGTATATAACTTAATGTTTAGTTTAAACATGTTTGTTTTCAATACTGCCCCTTCAGTATTGTATATATATTGATCATCAAATGATCAATTTTATTTATATGTTTGTGTTATTGAAACATATAAATCTTTAAAAGCAACGCAGACGAAACTTTCATACAGTAGGCAAAAACATATCACCAAAATATATATAACAATAAGATTGATAATATATTTTAAGCGAATGTATAACCCAATCATACGAATTATGTTCGTCTTCTCTTTCTTTTTATCGAATCATCAAGCAAAGGATAAGCTTCAGTGGATCGCAGTATGGCAGCTGCTCAACCACTTACAACACCTTGCCTGTTACAAAAGTCGTTTACAATTGATTCTAGGCTTTGTCATTGTATTAAATAATGTTTTAAAATATAACTAGCGCGGCATCAGGTGATCGGAGATCCTCCCAATTTACTATGTTATAAATAACATTGGCATCACATCCATTGTCGTTAATAAAATAAATTAAAAACTTTTAATGGTTTAGAAGCCATACAATGCAAATTGCCCCTTATTTATCATTGCAGTCCAGCACGGATACGACCTTAGAGGCGTTCAGGCATAATCCAACGGACGTAGCGTCATACCACTGTTCGCTCGAACAAGTATTGTGCCATTGGTCCGTACCTGCGGTTCCTCTCGTACTACGCAGGAATGCTGTCGCAACAACGTTTTGTCATTAGTAGGGTAAAACTAACCTGTCTCACGACGGTCTAAACCCAGCTCACGTTCCCTTGCATGGGTGAACAATCCAACGCTTGGTGAATTTTGCTTCACAATGATAGGAAGAGCCGACATCGAAGGATCAAAAAGCGACGTCGCTATGAACGCTTGGCCGCCACAAGCCAGTTATCCCTATGGTAACTTTTCTGACACCTCTTGTTAAAAACTCTTTAAACCAAAAGGATCGATAGGCCGAGCTTTTGCTGTCCCTGTGTGTACTGAACACCGAGATCAAGTCAGCATTTGCCCTTTTGCTCTATGTGTGGTTTCTGTCCGCACTGAGCTGGCCTTGGGACACCTCCGTTATTATTTGAGAGATGTACCGCCCCAGTCAAACTCCCTACCTGGCAATGTCCTTGAATTGGATCATACCTGAGTAATTGGAGTTATACCAAATTTTTAAATCAAGAATACATAAATGCATTCTCTCATTAAAGAATTTGTTTGCGATTATATAACAAACTCGTGATACTTTGATCAAGAAGCTTGCATCAAAACCCAATACCATAAGACATAATAATTATATCCGTATAATGGCTAGGAAATGATACACGTTCCATTTAATCAAGTAAGTAAGGAAACAATAAGAGTAGTGGTATTTCATTGTCGATACCAAACCGAAGTCTAATATCTCCCACTTATTCTACACCTCTTATGTCTCCTTACACTGCCAGATTAGAGTCAAGCTCAAAAGGGTCTTCTTTCCCCGCTAATTATTCCAAGCCCGTTCCCTTGGCTGTGGTTTCGCTAGATAGTAGATAGGGACAGAACGTCTACATTTGTTTAACGTGGCGTGTACCCCGTAGGGGTTTACTACCACGGTATTCGAAAATACAGCGAGCCGAAACAAAGCGTCGGACTAGCGCCCCTCTAAGACACTGCATGAGCAGTGCCCCTTCGGTACCAATTTGAATGCATGTTTGTCGTCCATGACATTCCCCCTTGGTGGGGAGCGAGGCCTATCTAAACCTCTGCTGGTCTATGGGTACAGCACCCGGTTGACACGCAACTCCACGCCGAGTGAAAACTCTCCCCGCATTTGGGTATCAAACTCACAGCCACCACGATACTCCCCGAAGGGCCGCACCAACTAACCAGGACGGAACAAGTTCCGTGGGCTCCTGGTTACCCGTGGTACCAAATTACAGCTTTGGTCGGCTGTTCGTAGCAATTGCCACTCCCCAGTTTTGTTGACGACAAACACGGAATGGGTCGTCCATTGGGCGACTCACCCCAATTGGGGCTTGTCTTCCAGATTAAGCTCTGGCCGGCAATCCCAGTTTTGGCTAACGTCAGCCCGGCACTGGTCGGCCCTGTGTGGCTGCACTTCGCTCCATCCCTCGCCGCCGTCTAGCAAACACCGCCCGCGCAAACATCTCCAGGAGTCGTAGCCGCTCTGGTGTCTCCAGGACCCGGGAAAAGTCCCAACGGGTACCTTCTCTCCTGACACCAAGTCCGTCGAGGTCTCGCAGATCTGCATAGAGTGGGCAAGCAACTAGCACGTGCTGCCAGTCTTCATGCTCCGCACCGCATTGACATGCGGGCGTTGCACTCAGACTTCTCTGATGCAGAAATGCATTTAGCGACCCGTGGCCCGTCAGCAAGAATCCAGCGTGAAGACCGAATCCAAAGTCTCGCCGGCTGTAAACGAAGCATGCGTCCGGGATAAACTGATGAGTCGGTCGACCGTGCTCATCACCATCCCATCTCCGTTGCCACTCGGAGCACATGCCTTCGTCCAGCAACGCCTTCATCTGCCTCTGGTCTAGATTTGCCACATCTAGACCGAACAGCCAGTCACTATCCTCCAGCGGGTGGGCACGCTTGACCTTGAATCTGATTGCCAATTGCTTGGCAACCAAATCCAACGGCGGAGCTCCAGCAAGCACCTGCAGTGCCACGGTGGACACTGTACGGCATACCGGTAGGCATCCTAAGAGTATGACTCTTTGGCAGGAGATGAGGCGCCTCCTGGCCCCCGACTCTCCCCTGACCGCGGAATACCATACCGAGGCACCAAACAGTGCGCAAGGCACCATGAGTCCGGCATATATAGTGCGTCTGGCTCGGGGACTGAGGCCCCAGTCAACCCGTAGAACGCGACCTAATGCTCCGACGACTCCAGTCAGCTTATCCCGCAATCCTGCGATATGCGGCTGAAAGTTCAACCGTTCGCCGACTGTGATGCCAAGGTACCGGTACTTGACGACGTATGGTAGGCTTGCTCCTGCAAACCGTACCACGGGCGGCCTGGAAACGGCAAAACGCCCCTTCAGCATCATCATTGCCGTCTTGCTGGTTGAGATCGACACTCCGACCTCGGCTCCCCAAGCTCCCACGACGGACATCAGCTCAGCTGCTCGACGCTCCAGTTCAGCTCTCGACCTTCCCTCGACAAGAACCAGCAGGTCATCGGCGTATGCACTAAATGTGCACAAGGGCTCCAGGCGTTGGAGCAGGACATCCATCATGGTGTTCCAGATGAACGGCCCACTGATGGATCCCTGGGGGCACCCTCGTGTGACCTCCACCTCGACTTCGCCACATCTGCTGGTCATCCTGGCTTTCCTGCCACAGAAGAAGCTTCTCCACAAGCTAGCTTCCTTGCATCCCGCATCGATCAAGCGGCGCATCGCGGCGCTCCACTCGATGTTGTCAAAGGCGCCCTTAAAGTCCACGAAAAGACCAAGTACGTATACCGCCTGGCTGGCGGCAACGCTGGTCATTACGTGCTTCCAGGCGTCCTCGACACAGCGTCCAGGTCGAAAGCCAAATTGCCATCTATTTCCATCAGGAAGCACCTCCTTCATTCGATCCACCATGATCCCCTCAAGCACTTTGCCAAACACTGGCAACAGGCAGATGCCCCGATAGGAAGCTGGATCGCTCCTATCCTTGTCGGGGCCCTTGAGGAGCGCAACCACACGCGGGCACTTCCACTCAAGGGGAAAGTATCCTTCTGCCAGGCAGCGGGAATACAACGCTGTCAGGTGCTCGGGGATGGCACGCCATACCGCCTTGCAGATCCCACCTGTAATGCCGTCAAGCCCGGGAGAGCGCCTGCTCTTCAACCGAGCGACGCATACTCCAACCTCGAAAGCTTCGAGCGCTGGAGCAGCTTCGTCCGGAATGACGATGTCTTCACTCGACTCCGCAACTGGAAAAAAGCTGTGGAGGAGGAGACTCGCGCAGTCGTGCCATGTTACGACCAGCCCGTCATCCGAACGAAGGCACCTCAAATCGGTAGACCGCTTTCGTCCCCGGCATATCCGGTAGACGTGCCCCCACGGATCGTCTCTGTGGTCTCCAACGAAGCGTCGCCAGTTTTCCTCCTTCGTCTTCAGGATGAGCGTCTTGAACTCGCGGACGGCTGTCCGCAGATGAGCTGCAAGATACGGTGCAGATTCATGACCTCTGCGCCGTGCATCCTGGAGCCTCCGCCTCAGTCTCCTGACCTCCCGGCGTTTGGTACTCAGTTCGGCAGTCCACCATTTAACTTTTCCCTGGGCTCTCGACGGTCTGCGGCCTAACACTCTGTCGCACACAGACTGTACGGCAAGGCGTAGGGCAGACACCGCGGTATCCAACGGCAACATCCTAATATCCTCCTGGGAAAGGTGCTCCTCGATTTCCTCTACCAGCTCCGAGTCGAACAATCGCCAATTAGCATTCGCGAGCTTCCAGGACGGCACAGGAGCATAGCTCTCAACTGCATTTGCTGGGGATGGCGAAGTCACAACAGTAATCATGTTGTGGTCGCTCAAATCCCACTCGTCCACACTCCAGTCATACGCGGCCCACGTAGACGCTGCTTCGTTCACGATTGTTACGTCGATATCGCTCTGTCCTCTTCGATTATCGAACGTGTACACCTCGCTGACTTGATTTAGCACGCTGGCACGACTTCCGAGTATCCACTCATCTAGCTGTTCGCCTCTTCTGTAGTTCAGCTGGCCACGAAAGAATTCGTGACGTTTGCTGAACCACAAGGGAGACACAGCGTTTGCGTCCAGGCTAAAAATGACCGGTGTACTGCTCGCCAGTAGCAGTATGGCATCCATATAGCTTAGTATCCTCGTCAAGTCAGCATGAGCATGGCAGTATATGGAGGTCAAGTAAACTGTGCCATGTTTACCTGTGACCCTCACACATACTCCAGCCTCGGTGGTCAGCGACTCCACTGGTAGGCAGATGGCATCTGGGTCGTCGATGATGACAGCAGCGCTCTTTTTCCTGTCCTCGACAGTGTGGCTTCCGAAAACGCGCATCCCGGCTGGGAAGCCCGTCATCCTTCCACCGACGTCCACATAAGGCTCCTGCAGCAGCGCAAAGGAGTGGCCGTGGTCACGCATACGTACACCGATATCGATGCACGCAGCGCGGCCGCGGCCACAGTTGGCTTGGATGAAGCTAAACATTAATGTTTAGCTTGCACCCTCGCCAACACTGCGCCATAAATCGGGCAAGACCCCGAAAGCATATAATGCCCCGATGGTAGCCCCTTAAAGCGGCAATTCCGGCAGTCCACCGGATTAGCGCACTTGGCTGCGATATGCCCCATCTGTCCACACTGTCGGCATACGTCCTGTTTGAGGCGGCACTCCGACACCTTGTGGTCGAAGCCGACACACCTATGGCAAGCATAGGTGCGGACGAGGGACCGGCATCGGTACGAAAACCACTTGATATAGACCCGTCCGGTCTTTTCAAGTGTCGCCAGGGCCCTCTCGTCAACTTCTAGCGTCAGATTAACGCTGGCGCCATCAGTGACGGACCACGGCTTCGACTCAAGGTGAACCGCCTTGTTGAACGCCGCTGCTGTCATCTCCTCCTTAAAATTGTTTATGTAGAGTTCCTCCATAAACACCTCCGGCAAGATGGATGTGTCCACATCAAACACCGTAATTCTCGGCTTTAGCCCCTTGTTCGCTTGGACGCTGAGTCCAACCTCCGCAAATTTGTTGCTTGCCATCACCTTAGTGAGCTCGCCCTTCGACGGTGTGCGGATCACTGCACCTCCTCGCCTGAGCTCTCGCACCTCGTGCACCCGCACTCCAAGGGTGGGTGCGACCTCCTCCATAATCCGTTTGGCTACGGCCTTGCCGGACTCGCTCGGGTCCCGACTCGTGACCACCGCGGACCACGTCTCAACTGGCTTGTTGATCCGTGGGGCGGCGATCGGCACTCCTGGGACGGGGACAGCGGTACGGGCAACATGGTGGGCAGCATGGTGGGCAGCATGGTGGGCAACATGGGCGACGTTGTGGGCAGCAGCTGGGGTGGGGGCGGCAAACTGCTCTCCGGGCAGTCTGCTTGAGAGGCTCTCAAGCAGAGCGTTCCGCACCGCCAGCGACATGGACAGCTCCTCCAGTCGCTGCATGGCGGTTGAAACCTCGCGTGCAGCCTGCTTTTTCTCCCCCCCCCGGGGGGGGGGTTTTTTTTTCCCCCCCCGAGAGCTCCGCGATGATCGCCGGGGTCCCTTCAGCCGCAATCCTCCAAGCTGGGGTTCTCGCGGGCGGGGGGCGGCAGGGGCAGCGGCAGCGGCTCCGCGGTCCTCTTTCTCAACGGCAGCGGCAGCTGCTCTTTTTGGAGCCGCTCTTGCGGCGGGCCTTGCAAACTCCTCCGAGCTTTCCAGCGCCTGCCTCTTCGCGTCGACGGGCACGCAAGGGGGGGACAACGTGGCGCGGCCCTTCCCCTTCTTCGCCTTCTTCTTACAGCCGGCGGCGACGCTGGCGACCGACTCGGCACTCGACTCCGTGCCGGTCACGCTACTGGCGTCCATTTTGGTGGCGCCCTCCGTCGGATAGCTTGCGCTTTTTCCCGGACCCGAACCCTTTTAAAATTCCCAAACCCCCCTTTTTTAAAAAATCGTTCCACTGCTTCGCACTTTTTTTTTTTTTTTTTTTTTTTAGTAGGAATCTCGTTAATCCATTCATGCGCGTCACTAATTAGATGACGAGGCATTTGGCTACCTTAAGAGAGTCATAGTTACTCCCGCCGTTGACCCGCGCTTACTTGAATTTCTTCACTTTGACATTCAGAGCACTGGGCAGAAATCACATTGTGTCAACACCCGCTAGGGCCATCACAATGCTTTGTTTTAATTAGACAGTCGGATTCCCCAAGTCCGTGCCAGTTCTGAATTGATTGTTAATTGATAATCGTTATAATTTAAAAGAACTAATTGGTTGCCCAACTAGTATTCTTAAAAATTTTAGCAAGAAAGTTCCACAATTGGCTACGTAACTAAACTATCCGGGGAACAAGAAACTACCATAAATGATAGAAACTTTATTTACCCAGAACGAGCACATAAACCATGTTATTGTTTCCCAATCAAGCCCGACTATCTCAATCTTCAGAGCCAATCCTTATCCCGAAGTTACGGATCTAATTTGCCGACTTCCCTTACCTACATTATTCTATCGACTAGAGACTCTTCACCTTGGAGACCAGCTGCGGATATTGGTACGGCCTGTTGAGAAGTTTGCGTGTCCCCACCATAAATTTTCAAGGTCCGAGGAGAAAATATCGACACAACAGTATATGTCATGCTCTTCTAGCCCATCTACCATATCTCTCTGCGAAAGACTTCCATGGTAGTACGGCTATAAAACAGAAAAGAAAACTCTTCCGATATCTCTCGACGGCTTCTTTATGGTCGTTCCTGTTGCCAGGATGAGCACGAGGCCCATATTTAATAACAAACGGATACTCAACAGGTTACGGAATTGGAACCGTATTCCCTTTCGTTCAAAATTATTCAAGTGTATAAAAATCGGTTAGATGACAAATATATTTAGATTTTTCTTTACTTGAAAATTTTCGGCTTTCGCCTTGAACTTAGGACCGACTAACTCGTGATCAACCACTGTTCACACGAAACCCTTCTCCACTTCAGTCCTCCAAGGTCTCATTCGATTATTTGCTACTACCACCAAGATCTGTACCAATAGCGGCTCCATGCAGGCTTACGCCAAACACTTCTATGCACACCATTGTACCTTCCTACTCACTAAAGTTTCAAAATTTATATTACAAGTAATATAAACCATCTACTTTAGCGGTAATGTATAGGTATACAACTTAAGCGCCATCCATTTTAAGGGCTAGTTGCTTCGGCAGGTGAGTTGTTACACACTCCTTAGCGGATTTCGACTTCCATGATCACCGTCCTGCTGTTTTAAGCAACCAACGCCTTTCATGGTTTCTGTATGAGTTGTTAATTTGGGCACCGTAACATTACGTTTGGTTCATCCCACAGCGCCAGTTCTGCTTACCAAAAGTGGCCCACTGGGCACATTATATCATAACCTTAAACTTCATATCAAGAAAGTTAAGGTTCTTACCCATTTAAAGTTTGAGAATAGGTTAAGATCGTTTCGACCCTAAGGCCTCTAATCATTCGCTTTACCAGATAAGATTATTTTATACAACAGTTAAATGCACCAGCTATCCTGAGGGAAACTTCGGAAGGAACCAGCTACTAGATGGTTCGATTGGTCTTTCGCCCCTATACTCAATTCTGACAATCGATTTGCACGTCAGAACTGTTTCGGTCTTCCATCAGGGTTTCCCCTGACTTCAACCTGATCAAGTATAGTTCACCATCTTTCGGGTCACAGCATATATGCTCAAGGTACGTTCCAGTTAGAGGCATAAATAATATAAATATCATTATACATAACTATATAGAGCGCCCCGGGATTGCGTTAATTAACTATAAATAGCTAAAAAACTAATCCCATTAATAGTCAAGTTAATTACGCTATTAGGTTTATATCCCAATAACTTGCACATATGTTAGACTCCTTGGTCCGTGTTTCAAGACGGGTCCCGAAGGTATCCTGAATCTTTCGCATTGTTAATCATACAAGTGCATATAATAAACACAAATATCAATGATAATTATGCCATTATATAATTCCGAAAAATTAACGCACTGTAATCATATAAATCTATCAGCACTTTATCAAATTTATGTCTTTTATTTTATGTTAAAATGCAAGCATATAATTCAAATAAACAATCAGACATAATTTTATGATAAATATTTATGCTAATAGATTACAATGTCCTTATATGGAAAAAATGCACACTATTATTATAATATTGTTTAAAATATTACAATTCTAATGATGAATTTTCCATAACGGATATTCAGGTTCATCGGGCTTAACCTCTAAGCAGTTTCACGTACTATTTAACTCTCTATTCAGAGTTCTTTTCAACTTTCCCTCACGGTACTTGTTTACTATCGGTCTCATGGTTATATTTAGTTTTAGATGGAGTTTACCACCCACTTAGTGCTGCACTATCAAGCAACACGACTCTTTGGAAACACCATCTAGTAATCATTAACGTTATACGGGCCTGGCACCCTCTATGGGTAAATGGCCTCATTTAAGAAGGACTTAAATCGTTAACTTCTCATACTAGAATATTGATGTTCCATACACTGCATCTCACATTTGCCATATAGACAAAGTGACTTAGTGCTGAACTGATTTCTTTTCGCTCGCCGCTACTAAGAAAATCCTTGTTAGTTTCTTTTCCTCCCCTAATTAATATGCTTAAATTCAGGGGGTAGTCCCATATGAGTTGAGGTTGTATAAAACAATGTTAATTGAACACCATTTATTGTTCAATATAATGGATAATACTTTTGTTCTGAAGTTCCATAAATTTTACAACAATTCCTTTATCACATCATCAATAAGAGGCAATTCTAGATGAAGGAAAAACGTATTTTTCTTTTATGCTAGACATTCCTCAGTATTATTTGATTTGAAAAAAGAAAATATAATTCTTCAGTTTTCTCATACAAAATATACAATGAGTAGTACATCCATATATAAATTAATATTATGAATATTTCATGCATATCAGGGACACACATAATCTATCCAATAATATACCATATGCTTAAAACTTCGAAAAATTTTAAACAACTTAATTAGCAAAGTCTTACAACCCTCAACCATATGTAGTCCAAGCAGCACTATAAAATTAATTAAAGTACCAAACAGCATGGACTGCGATATGCGTTCAAAATGTCGATGTTCATGTGTCCTGCAGTTCACACGATGACGCACAGTTTGCTGCGTTCTTCATCGACCCATGAGCCGAGTGATCCACCGCTTAGAGTGATTATTTTATT
>JAEIGF010000247.1:10000-20000 GCA_018903485.1 Drosophila littoralis | reverse complement strand
ATAACTACTGGCAGGATCAACCAGAATAATGTTTTTATAATTTGTATGTACAAAATATACATACATATATACAAAATGTATTTACATTACAACTTAATATATTTTTGAATAAAAAATATACTATAGATATTAATGTAAAATATAAACGAATATGGCCATTGTTACATAGCATTTCATGTTCGTTAATTTATTGTTTCACATTATTTTAAAAATGCACTACATATTATATCTATATGAAATATATAATTCGTTCAAAAATATCTTTATGGGTACACTTACTTAATATATATTTTATCACACATTGCTTAATACCAAAATGGAATAAACATTTTAATTTTGATGACAAACTTGACAATTTATTTATATGTATAAATTATGTATGTATAAAATACATACATAATCATGCGATAAAAATATATTAAGTAAAACAAATCACATACTAAATTACATAGTATGTAAAATGTTAAAAGTTTCATTTATGACAAATATTTAAAATAGTTACAAAAATTTTAGAAACTTTTTTTTTTCCAACGTACTAATCATCCATACATCTGTATGAAACGAATTTCCATTGGACGCAAATGTTTAATTTTACGATAAAAGGAAACCAATTTGTTTACATGATGTAGTAACAATAAATTATTACAAACAACACATCTTGGCTTTAAGTTTCACAATTATCTTTTTCTTAATATCGTAGCCAAATGTTATACAACATAACAAATAACGATATAATAACTCAGAAAACGAGTATATGACATACTTTTAAAATTAAATGCTTTCAGCATATAATGTGATGAGCACACACTGCTCACCATGAATAGGTTTTTTGGCACATATTCCATAATGGCGACATTTTTTCCAAATGCTACCATTCACCTTAACATTTTCATGTACCAATTTAATGATACATTTATATAACTTCATTATTCTTTTTATTTTAACATAATTGACTTATGCCGGCAAGGCAACACTCCACAGTCATATGAATTTACCATATATAAAATTTTTCATATGACATGCCTTGCGCGACACCACTCCCTATAAAGGTTTTTTGACACATATTCCATAATGGTGACATTTTTTCCAAAGGCTACCATTCACCTTAACATTTTCATGTACCAATTTAATGATACATTTATATAACTTCATTATTCTTTTTATTTTAACATAATTGACTTATGCCGGCAAGGCAACACTCCACAGTCATATGAATTTACCATATATAAAATTTTTCATATGACATGCCTTGCGCGACACCACTCCCTATATAGGTTTTTTGACACATATTCCATAATGGTGACATTTTTTCCAAAGGCTACCATTCACCTTAACATTTTCATGTACCAATTTAATGATACATTTATATAACTTCATTATTCTTTTTATTTTAACATAATTGACTTATGCCGGCAAGGCAACACTCCACAGTCATATGAATTTACCATATATAAAATTTTTCATATGACATGCCTTGCGCGACACCACTCCCTATATAGGTTTTTTGACACATATTCCATAATGGTGACATTTTTTCCAAAGGCTACCATTCACCTTAACATTTTCATGTACCAATTTAATGATACATTTATATAACTTCATTATTCTTTTTATTTTAACATAATTGACTTATGCCGGCAAGGCAACACTCCACAGTCATATGAATTTACCATATATAAAATTTTTCATATGACATGCCTTGCGCGACACCACTCCCTATATAGGTTTTTTGACACATATTCCATAATGGTGACATTTTTTCCAAAGGCTACCATTCACCTTAACATTTTCATGTACCAATTTAATGATACATTTATATAACTTCATTATTCTTTTTATTTTAACATAATTGACTTATGCCGGCAAGGCAACACTCCACAGTCATATGAATTTACCATATATAAAATTTTTCATATGACATGCCTTGCGCGACACCACTCCCTATATAGGTTTTTTGACACATATTCCATAATGGTGACATTTTTTCCAAAGGCTACCATTCACCTAACATTTTCATGTACCAATTTAATGATACATTTATATAACTTCATTATTCTTTTTATTTTAACATAATTGACTTATGCCGCAAGGCAACACTCCACAGTCATATGAATTTACCATATAAAAAATAAAATTTTCATATGACATGCCTTGCGCACACCACTCCCTATAAAGGTTTTTTGACACATATTCCATAATGGTGACATTTTTTCCAAAGGCTACCATTCACCTTAACATTTTCATGTACCAATTTAATGATACATTTATATAACTTCATTATTCTTTTTATTTTAACATAATTGACTTATGCCGGCAAGGCAACACTCCACAGTCATATGAATTTACCATATATAAAATTTTTCATATGACATGCCTTGCGCGACACCACTCCCTATAAAGGTTTTTTGACACATATTCCATAATGGTGACATTTTTTCCAAAGGCTACCATTCACCTTAACATTTTCATGTACCAATTTAATGATACATTTATATAACTTCATTATTCTTTTTATTTTAACATAATTGACTTATGCCGGCAAGGCAACACTCCACAGTCATATGAATTTACCATATATAAAATTTTTCATATGACATGCCTTGCGCGACACCACTCCCTATATAGGTTTTTTGACACATATTCCATAATGGTGACATTTTTTCCAAAGGCTACCATTCACCTTAACATTTTCATGTACCAATTTAATGATACATTTATATAACTTCATTATTCTTTTTATTTTAACATAATTGACTTATGCCGGCAAGGCAACACTCCACAGTCATATGAATTTACCATATATAAAATTTTTCATATGACATGCCTTGCGCGACACCACTCCCTATATAGGTTTTTTGACACATATTCCATAATGGCGACATTTTTTCCAATTATTACCATACACCTCAACTTTTTCATGTAGTATTTTAATAATAAATTAATTTAATATATTATAAGATTATAAATATATATATATATATATATATATATATATATAGGTTAAATCATTTATAATTTTATATGCATACAATAATCATATACAATATATCAAAAATTCATAATCACAACTATTATAAATTAGATCCTCTTGGGTATTTTTTATATACTTTAGAAATGTCATTGTTATTATATTATTATCATATATAGGTTCAATAATGGTTTACTTACAATTTAATTATATATCTTGTAGAATAGTCTTCAATATTTGTGTTATATTTAAATACATATGTTCATCCACAAATTTCATTATCACGTATTATACAAAATTCCATTTTGTTTTTAAAGGGGCAAAGAATAGGAAAAGGTAAATTTAAGTATTGTGTATCTTTATTTGATTTCCATTCACCAATTCCATATTTTCGTATATATATATATATACATATATTTCAATATTGCCCAAATTATTGTATTTATATATATATTGTTCTATGTTATATGGTTTCCTCAAAATTATTGAAGTTTTAATTTAGGTATTGTGCATATATATATTTTTCATATATTCCATCCGTCAAGTCAATTCCATATATTCATATTTATATCAATATTGCCGTTAGTATTGAGCATATATATATTGTTCAATGTTAAAATGTTCTCCTCAATAATAATTGTAGGTTTAATTAAAGTATTGTGCATATATATTTTTTACATATGCCATCCGTGTCAATTCCATATTTTCACATATATATCAATATTGTCTTAAGTATTGAATATATATATATTGTTCAATGTTAAATGCTTCCCTCAATAATAATTGAAGTTTTAATTTAGGTATTGCATAAATATATTTTTCATATATTCCATCCGTCAATTCCATATTTTCATATATATATCAATATTGCCTTAAGTATTGAATATATATATATTGTTCAATGTTAAATGCTTTCCTCAATAATAATTGAAGTTTTAATTTAGGTATTGTGTATATATATTTTTCATATATTCCATCCGTCAATTCCATATTTTCATATATATATCAATATTGCCTTAAGTATTGAAAATACATATATTGTTCAATGTTAAATGCTTTCCTCAATAATAATTGAAGTTTTATTTTGGGTATTGTGTATATATATTTTTCATATATTCCATCCGTCAATTCCATATTTTCATATATATATCAATATTGCCTTAAGTATTGAATATATATATATTGTTCAATGTTAAATGCTTTCCTCAATAATAATTGAAGTTTTAATTTAGGTATTGTGTATATATATTTTTCATATATTCCATCCGTCAATTCCATATTTTCATATATATATCAATATTGCCTTAAGTATTGAATATATATATATTGTTCAATGTTAAATGCTTTCCTCAATAATAATTGAAGTTTTAATTTAGGTATTGTGTATATATATTTTTCATATATTCCATCCGTCAATTCCATATTTTCATATATATATCAATATTGCCTTAAGTATTGAAAATACATATATTGTTCAATGTTAAATGCTTTCCTCAATAATAATTGAAGTTTTATTTTGGGTATTGTGTATATATATTTTTCATATATTCCATCCGTCAATTCCATATTTTCATATATATATCAATATTGCCTTAAGTATTGAATATATATATATTGTTCAATGTTAAATGCTTTCCTCAATAATAATTGAAGTTTTAATTTAGGTATTGTGTATATATATTTTTCATATATTCCATCCGTCAATTCCATATTTTCATATATATATCAATATTGCCTTAAGTATTGAATATATATATATTGTTCAATGTTAAAATGTTCTCCTCAATAATAATTGTAGGTTTAATTAAAGTATTGTGCATATATATTTTTACAATTATGCCATCCGTGTCAATTCCATATTTTCACATATATATCAATATTGTCTTAAGTATTGAATACATATATATTGTTCAATGTTAAATGCTTTCCTCAATAATAATTGAAGTATTAATTTAGGTATTGTGTATATATATTTTTCATATATTCCATCCGTCAATTCCATATTTTCATATATATATCAATATTGCCTTAAGTATTGAAAATACATATATTGTTCAATGTTAAATGCTTTCCTCAATAATAATTGAAGTTTTAATTTAGGTATTGTGTATATATATTTTTCATATATTCCATCCGTCAATTCCATATTTTCATATATATATCAATATTGCCTTAAGTATTGAATATATATATATTGTTCAATGTTAAATGCTTTCCTCAATAATAATTGAAGTTTTAATCCTCAATAAAATTGAAGTTTTAATTTAGGTATTGTGTATATATATTTTTCATATATTCCATCCGTCAATTCCATATTTTCATATATATATCAATATTGCCTTAAGTATTGAAAATACATATATTGTTCAATGTTAAATGCTTTCCTCAATAATAATTGAAGTCTTTTTTCTGGTATCACCATTTTTATATATTTTCGTTCATCCAATAATTTCATTATCTTGTATATAACTTAATGTTTAGTTTAAACATGTTTGTTTTCAATACTGCCCCTTCAGTATTGTATATATATTGATCATCAAATGATCAATTTTATTTATATGTTTGTGTTAT
Source organism: Drosophila littoralis (assembly GCA_018903485.1). Lineage (NCBI taxonomy): Eukaryota > Metazoa > Arthropoda > Insecta > Diptera > Drosophilidae > Drosophila > Drosophila littoralis. The sequence goes on along the minus strand of JAEIGF010000247.1, from coordinate 14,461 downwards.
TGAAACATATAAATCTTTAAAAGCAACGCAGACGAAACTTTCATACAGTAGGCAAAAACATATCACCAAAATATATATAACAATAAGATTGATAATATATTTTAAGCGAATGTATAACCCAATCATACGAATTATGTTCGTCTTCTCTTTCTTTTTATCGAATCATCAAGCAAAGGATAAGCTTCAGTGGATCGCAGTATGGCAGCTGCTCAACCACTTACAACACCTTGCCTGTTACAAAAGTCGTTTACAATTGATTCTAGGCTTTGTCATTGTATTAAATAATGTTTTAAAATATAACTAGCGCGGCATCAGGTGATCGGAGATCCTCCCAATTTACTATGTTATAAATAACATTGGCATCACATCCATTGTCGTTAATAAAATAAATTAAAAACTTTTAATGGTTTAGAAGCCATACAATGCAAATTGCCCCTTATTTATCATTGCAGTCCAGCACGGATACGACCTTAGAGGCGTTCAGGCATAATCCAACGGACGTAGCGTCATACCACTGTTCGCTCGAACAAGTATTGTGCCATTGGTCCGTACCTGCGGTTCCTCTCGTACTACGCAGGAATGCTGTCGCAACAACGTTTTGTCATTAGTAGGGTAAAACTAACCTGTCTCACGACGGTCTAAACCCAGCTCACGTTCCCTTGCATGGGTGAACAATCCAACGCTTGGTGAATTTTGCTTCACAATGATAGGAAGAGCCGACATCGAAGGATCAAAAAGCGACGTCGCTATGAACGCTTGGCCGCCACAAGCCAGTTATCCCTATGGTAACTTTTCTGACACCTCTTGTTAAAAACTCTTTAAACCAAAAGGATCGATAGGCCGAGCTTTTGCTGTCCCTGTGTGTACTGAACACCGAGATCAAGTCAGCATTTGCCCTTTTGCTCTATGTGTGGTTTCTGTCCGCACTGAGCTGGCCTTGGGACACCTCCGTTATTATTTGAGAGATGTACCGCCCCAGTCAAACTCCCTACCTGGCAATGTCCTTGAATTGGATCATACCTGAGTAATTGGAGTTATACCAAATTTTTAAATCAAGAATACATAAATGCATTCTCTCATTAAAGAATTTGTTTGCGATTATATAACAAACTCGTGATACTTTGATCAAGAAGCTTGCATCAAAACCCAATACCATAAGACATAATAATTATATCCGTATAATGGCTAGGAAATGATACACGTTCCATTTAATCAAGTAAGTAAGGAAACAATAAGAGTAGTGGTATTTCATTGTCGATACCAAACCGAAGTCTAATATCTCCCACTTATTCTACACCTCTTATGTCTCCTTACACTGCCAGATTAGAGTCAAGCTCAAAAGGGTCTTCTTTCCCCGCTAATTATTCCAAGCCCGTTCCCTTGGCTGTGGTTTCGCTAGATAGTAGATAGGGACAGTAGGAATCTCGTTAATCCATTCATGCGCGTCACTAATTAGATGACGAGGCATTTGGCTACCTTAAGAGAGTCATAGTTACTCCCGCCGTTGACCCGCGCTTACTTGAATTTCTTCACTTTGACATTCAGAGCACTGGGCAGAAATCACATTGTGTCAACACCCGCTAGGGCCATCACAATGCTTTGTTTTAATTAGACAGTCGGATTCCCCAAGTCCGTGCCAGTTCTGAATTGATTGTTAATTGATAATCGTTATAATTTAAAAGAACTAATTGGTTGCCCAACTAGTATTCTTAAAAATTTTAGCAAGAAAGTTCCACAATTGGCTACGTAACTAAACTATCCGGGGAACAAGAAACTACCATAAATGATAGAAACTTTATTTACCCAGAACGAGCACATAAACCATGTTATTGTTTCCCAATCAAGCCCGACTATCTCAATCTTCAGAGCCAATCCTTATCCCGAAGTTACGGATCTAATTTGCCGACTTCCCTTACCTACATTATTCTATCGACTAGAGACTCTTCACCTTGGAGACCAGCTGCGGATATTGGTACGGCCTGTTGAGAAGTTTGCGTGTCCCCACCATAAATTTTCAAGGTCCGAGGAGAAAATATCGACACAACAGTATATGTCATGCTCTTCTAGCCCATCTACCATATCTCTCTGCGAAAGACTTCCATGGTAGTACGGCTATAAAACAGAAAAGAAAACTCTTCCGATATCTCTCGACGGCTTCTTTATGGTCGTTCCTGTTGCCAGGATGAGCACGAGGCCCATATTTAATAACAAACGGATACTCAACAGGTTACGGAATTGGAACCGTATTCCCTTTCGTTCAAAATTATTCAAGTGTATAAAAATCGGTTAGATGACAAATATATTTAGATTTTTCTTTACTTGAAAATTTTCGGCTTTCGCCTTGAACTTAGGACCGACTAACTCGTGATCAACCACTGTTCACACGAAACCCTTCTCCACTTCAGTCCTCCAAGGTCTCATTCGATTATTTGCTACTACCACCAAGATCTGTACCAATAGCGGCTCCATGCAGGCTTACGCCAAACACTTCTATGCACACCATTGTACCTTCCTACTCACTAAAGTTTCAAAATTTATATTACAAGTAATATAAACCATCTACTTTAGCGGTAATGTATAGGTATACAACTTAAGCGCCATCCATTTTAAGGGCTAGTTGCTTCGGCAGGTGAGTTGTTACACACTCCTTAGCGGATTTCGACTTCCATGATCACCGTCCTGCTGTTTTAAGCAACCAACGCCTTTCATGGTTTCTGTATGAGTTGTTAATTTGGGCACCGTAACATTACGTTTGGTTCATCCCACAGCGCCAGTTCTGCTTACCAAAAGTGGCCCACTGGGCACATTATATCATAACCTTAAACTTCATATCAAGAAAGTTAAGGTTCTTACCCATTTAAAGTTTGAGAATAGGTTAAGATCGTTTCGACCCTAAGGCCTCTAATCATTCGCTTTACCAGATAAGATTATTTTATACAACAGTTAAATGCACCAGCTATCCTGAGGGAAACTTCGGAAGGAACCAGCTACTAGATGGTTCGATTGGTCTTTCGCCCCTATACTCAATTCTGACAATCGATTTGCACGTCAGAACTGTTTCGGTCTTCCATCAGGGTTTCCCCTGACTTCAACCTGATCAAGTATAGTTCACCATCTTTCGGGTCACAGCATATATGCTCAAGGTACGTTCCAGTTAGAGGCATAAATAATATAAATATCATTATACATAACTATATAGAGCGCCCCGGGATTGCGTTAATTAACTATAAATAGCTAAAAACTAATCCCATTAATAGTCAAGTTAATTACGCTATTAGGTTTATATCCCAATAACTTGCACATATGTTAGACTCCTTGGTCCGTGTTTCAAGACGGGTCCCGAAGGTATCCTGAATCTTTCGCATTGTTAATCATACAAGTGCATATAATAAACACAAATATCAATGATAATTATGCCATTATATAATTCCGAAAAATTAACGCACTGTAATCATATAAATCTATCAGCACTTTATCAAATTTATGTCTTTTATTTTATGTTAAAATGCAAGCATATAATTCAAATAAACAATCAGACATAATTTTATGATAAATATTTATGCTAATAGATTACAATGTCCTTATATGGAAAAAATGCACACTATTATTATAATATTGTTTAAAATATTACAATTCTAATGATGAATTTTCCATAACGGATATTCAGGTTCATCGGGCTTAACCTCTAAGCAGTTTCACGTACTATTTAACTCTCTATTCAGAGTTCTTTTCAACTTTCCCTCACGGTACTTGTTTACTATCGGTCTCATGGTTATATTTAGTTTTAGATGGAGTTTACCACCCACTTAGTGCTGCACTATCAAGCAACACGACTCTTTGGAAACACCATCTAGTAATCATTAACGTTATACGGGCCTGGCACCCTCTATGGGTAAATGGCCTCATTTAAGAAGGACTTAAATCGTTAACTTCTCATACTAGAATATTGATGTTCCATACACTGCATCTCACATTTGCCATATAGACAAAGTGACTTAGTGCTGAACTGATTTCTTTTCGCTCGCCGCTACTAAGAAAATCCTTGTTAGTTTCTTTTCCTCCCCTAATTAATATGCTTAAATTCAGGGGGTAGTCCCATATGAGTTGAGGTTGTATAAAACAATGTTAATTGAACACCATTTATTGTTCAATATAATGGATAATACTTTTGTTCTGAAGTTCCATAAATTTTACAACAATTCCTTTATCACATCATCAATAAGAGGCAATTCTAGATGAAGGAAAAACGTATTTTTCTTTTATGCTAGACATTCCTCAGTATTATTTGATTTGAAAAAAGAAAATATAATTCTTCAGTTTTCTCATACAAAATATACAATGAGTAGTACATCCATATATAAATTAATATTATGAATATTTCATGCATATCAGGGACACACATAATCTATCCAATAATATACCATATGCTTAAAACTTCGAAAAATTTTAAACAACTTAATT